>JAKWJA010000994.1:0-181126 GCA_027704765.1 Solanum habrochaites | reverse complement strand
AATTGAAAACTTGTGAATTTCGGCTGGAAAGCTTATGAAAGCCATTCCCTATACAAGAAAAGATGAGATGTACCATGACAACAAAATTGAAAAACCGAGAGTTTGAGTTTATGTCGGGGATTTCGTGTTTTTCTTCCAATTTCAGATTGCCGCCGTGTTTCAAGGCAACTCAAGTCCAAATGGATGGTCCTTTACCACGGTTGACCCAAACTATTCACCATGGAGCAGTTTGAAGTGGAAAATAAGGAGGGTGTGCGGTTCAAATGAATGGACAGCGCATAAAAAATCTATCTCGGTCCTGCTTTGAATCGGCGAATGAAGTGATCGAAGCATACCTCGTGATGAAGTATGAGTAATCAAGTGGGCACAGTCGTGCCGACGACATTAAATAAGGGCGCTTGTTGGGAGCCGGCACCCAATTTTTATCATTTTTTGTTAGTAAATTGTAGAAAGTTTTCTAGTAATGGGTTTTGAATTTGACAGGCACATCACCAGGAAATTCTGGAGACAATTACCCTGCCAGTAGTGACTGAAGGCTTATATCGAGGACCATTGCGTATGCGACGGACACCCGCGTATGCATCCGTTGTCCCAGGTACATTTTCTGCTATTATCAAATTAGGGCAACCAACGACAGAACCTACGTGGGTCTTTCACAACTGCGAATGACCGTCGTCGGGGGGAACCGTCGCACGATTTAATGAATGCTACCTGACCCGCCCGGTGGAACATTTTGAAATTTGACCGTTTATACTCCCCACCCCTCCATATTTCACCCCATTACTTTCCGTATTCATCTCATCTCCCCTCTCTTTTTCAAACTTCAAATTCCCCCCACTGATCATGCCCCCAACAATTGTCCAAGCCGTAACATTATCATCTACTAGTCGGAGATGTGCTGTAGTGTCTACCTGGCCACCGAGTACCTTTGCATCTGTTTTTTCCATTTCTACGGTTATGTGTCTCTTATTTATTACCATTATCTTGCATTTTTGTTACAGTTAGTATTAAGCTTTATTCCTCATAGTATTTTGTTTACTTTTATACGATTCTGCCCTTGCCCGAGGTTTACAAATGTTCGAAATTACACCATGTTACCACCCTAGACATAGGTTGCTTTTACATTGTTAGTGTCTAGGTAGTTGGGAATAGACACATATAGGTCCAAACACTACAAGACCAATGTGGGTTTCTGGGTTTATACATTGGGGACCCCCCCAGTTCTATTCACTTACTATTAAGAACGAGACCCCGATGATGACGTCGCACACACGAAGGACCGTCGTAGGTAGGGTCCATTCAAAAAATACCTAGCACCCTGTCCCAACGACACATGTGCTGACCGTGTCTTCACGACGGTCCGCCCTCACAACCGTTTTGGTGTCAGCGACCCTGATGTCTTAAGGGTCTCTCAACTTTTTCCATGTGTCCATCCAACGGAGGAAATGTGACGGACCGTAATACCCACGACAGGTCCGTCCTGCCACGGAACCGTCATGATGGTCAGAGACCACTCGCTAAGGGTCTCTCCAAAATTTTCTTAAGGTTGTCTAACGAGGACCGTCATACCCACGACGGTCGTCCTTGCATGACTGTCATGATGGTCAGAAACCCTCTGTAAGGGTCTCTCAAAATTTTCTAAGTGTGCCTACAACGGACAGTCATACCCACGGACGGTCCGTACTGCACGACCTCATGATGGTCAGAGACCTCTCTGCTAAGGGTCTCCCAACATTTCTAAGTGTCTATGATGGACACTTACGATGGACGGCATACCCACGACGGGTCCGTCCTGCTCGACTGTCATGAGGTCAGAGACCCCTCCTTCAGGGTTCTTTATAGATACATCGGACTAAGTACAACACGACGACCTCATGACGGTCGTTCTTAGCCACGACGAGCCGTCATCTGGGCCCGTCGTTGTGATACAGTTTCAATATCATACCACACTATTTTCAAAGTTTTATGTCATATGAGCTTGTTTGTTTGTTTACCAATATTCATACTAATATTGAGAATTTACAGGGACTATCTACGATGGACACCCAAGCAAGACCGCCGCACCTACGCACGCGGCGATCTAGTTTGTCGCTCATCTGCCAGCATGGTCATCGGCTTCTGATGATGAGCGTGACCCTGAGTACTGCCCTAGGCACTTCGCCCCTTCTCGCCACTGCAGTGCTCCCATAAGCCACACCTAAAAAGGTGGGACCGGCGTGTAGTCACTGCCTACCAGTCTGATGAGGATAGCACACTGACCGGTACACCCTCTGGGTCGGCCACAAATGAGGAAGGAGCGTCTGGCTCCGTTAGGAGTATCATGGTCTGAGGAAGCTTCTGCTCTGCAAAGGTGCCCGCACCCGGCCACACTTCTGGCAGAAGTCGGCCTCGTCGGATGAGGATGACAGTTCAGACTCTCCATCCGGGTGCACAGCTCAGGTACCCACCCCAGCCTCTGACAGCCCTGGAACCGGTGTGTGTCGACGGCCAGTTTCAAGTTCACTCCGACGCCAAGTTCCTCAACGATAAAGGAGTGATGAATCAACACCACCTTGGAGGCGGCGGGGTGGGGGGTATTGAGGTCGGGGGGTTAGGGGTGGGGGTACTTACAGGGAGCCTCCCACAGATTCCTGAGATCCACAATTCGTCACTCAGGCATTCGTTTGGGAGTGGACAGCACATCAGTTGGACGATACAGCGAGGAATTGGTCAGAGAGGTTATACGCATCACCATAGCGACTCTCCGATCACAGATCGATAGGCGGCTGCTCCCGCACAACCCGGGGCCCCACTGGAGCAGGTTCGAGGTCCGGGGGTACACGGTTCGATATTTCCCTGCCAAGCCATCGGCGGTTCTATACGGCGGAGTGCAGATGCTACCCGGACCCCCATCACTGCCGATTTTGAATACCGCTGGCAGATAGGTAAAGGATGGACATGTTCTTGCGCGGAGCCGGCATGAGAGAGACCACCAAGCAGTGGAGGGCCCTGCACCTGTCAGTTGATGGAGAGGGCTGCCGATTGGGCCCATGAGCCAAAGGGGGCATAAGAAGCCCCAAACTTCCACCTTACAGCAAAGTTCTTGTGGGCTAACTTTGTCCGTCACTGCCATCTCCCCCACAGATGCTGAAATATCGTTACTGGTCGCAGGGCTGATGGACGGCGATGATAGCTGGGTTCGAGGTAGAAACTTTCATGGCTTCTCCAGGAAGTCAGCACGAGTAGGGGCATTCAAGGTCACCACCACCTACACATTTTACGGAATGATCTTGCCCTTGGCAGGTCCGTAGTGTGCCCATATGGCCATAGATCAGTGAAGGACCCCGCCGGGTACCTTGACGTCGGTCCTCACAAAGACAGGTAATGATGTTGGCCCCACGTGAGGGCCCCGTCCCAGAGCTTTGCCACAACTTGCTGATGATCTTACAGAATATGGTAGCCCAGGCCAGCACAAACTACACAGGCGTCCACTGACACCCGGTCGAGTCTATCGGGTGGTAGTAGAACAGCCACCAGCTCTCCTCGACAAGCCCCCTACCGGTACTGGTCCCGGCTTGCTAGGGGCCACAATTAGAGGGCACAAATGGCCACTCTTCTGCACATATCCAAGCCGTGGATGAGAAGTCGATTACCGAGTATGAACTGCGTTAGAGAGGAAGATGCAGTAGTATTTTACAGAGCGAAAGATGTTGAGGTCAAACCAGCGTCTCGGATGCCTTGAGTTAGAAGTGTTTAGACCAACCAGCCCCTCCGGTGGATTTGTGTAGATCTTCAGGTGGCAGTACATAGTCTTCCGGGCAGACATCGACAAGATCCTAGAGGCAAGGGTGCCGGGAGTCTGGGCACCTTCTGTCGAGCCTGCTGAGGATTTAAGGAATACCGTGCTAGCTGGCCCTGTTACTACTTAGGAAAATTGCCACACTCCCCCTCGAGAGAGTTACCAAAAGAGGCGGAGGGGTTCGAGCAAGAGGATAGGCGCGAGCAAGAAAGAAGGGAACCGAGAGATGGAGCTGCGCGGAGAGCCCTCACTTTGGGACGACGGGTGGCGCACCAGATGAGAGCGTCAGGTTAGCGGCTGGGGCATCCTATCTCCCACATGTAGATTATACGCTGGCGGCCTACTGATGGTGCGTATGTTGCGGAGGACCATCACTGAGGGTGTCCAGATTGCAGCGGCGTGGGTTCTGGGGAACCGGACCCCCAACAATGTTGTGATAGGACGGCGCATGCGAAAAGGGTTGATTCCCTACACTCTATTATTACATTTTGTATGATTAGGACCAATTGCATGCTTTTTTGTGGGGGTCGAGTCAATGATGTGAGTGTTAGGGTGTGACGTCTCGGAGTAAGCCCCAATTCACTATCATCTTTTGGGGTTTTATGCCTTGTGTTCTCTTTCACCCAAAAGACTGATTACTTTTTATGTTGAAACGGCATTGTTTTTATCTTCGTACATAGTTTAATTCTGATCATGATGGCTAAAATGATATTTGATAAACTGGAAAATAATGCAGAACTAGGAATAGTAACTGATAATTGTGTGGCCCTAAGCGTGAAATTAAAGTTACACCATTTTGCATTACCCTAAGTCTTAAATTCGAACATAGGTGTCTGACAAATTTGTATAGTGATGAGATGTCAAGTGAGTGTGAGGAGGGAGAAGAATTTGAATAGTCATATTGGTACTTAGCTAGAAACTTGCCTGGTTTAGCCTGCGAAAAGTAAAGCGGTAATAACACTAGGAAAGGATTATAGGACATTATTCAAGAAAGCCATTTCTAGCCCAAAAAAGAAACCAAATGAAATTTCTCCTTCTTTGGTCCAAAGAATCTGAGCTTAAAATTAGACCTTTCTTTTTACCCTAACTGATCTTTAGGCTGGAACACAAATGTGTTTGGCCCTGGTCCCTCCTTGGACATGTGCCACCTCATCTTATGACAAAAGCAAAGTTGAGGTCGGCTAATGCAGTAAACAACCTTTCGTTTGTCCTGACCCAAACTTTGGGTATTGGTGACCTTGACTAATGGCAAACCTATGAGTTGAGGGGGGCTATTATGAGGGAATGCTCTGGAACGTGGGGTTGAAAGAACAAAAGCGAGAAAGAGAACAAAAGTAAAGTGACTCAAAATTTAGTTGAAAGAATTAGTTAGCAAAGAAAAAGATAAAACGGTTGGAGACAAGAATTACAAAACAAGAAAAGAGAGGGTCACTTACACAAAATGACAGAAAGAAGAGAAAATGACGCAAAGGGGAAAAAGTGATGAGAACTGGGTGAGATAAATGAAGAAAAGGAGGTTTAGCCGATATGTACCCTAACCTGACCATGAGACAATGTTACAAGTAAAAAAAAGTCCTATCGTGATTTTCCTGGGTTGTATAGCGAACTTAAGGCAGTGAAACTAAGGGAAGCTTATGGCAATAGGATGAATGACTGTGACTTTGTTCTGAGAGAGAGTGTTGAAATGTGAATCCTTATACTCAAACTGAAATTTCATTGTGTGAAAAATGAAGATTGTTCTAAAGTGAGGACATTAAGTTCCCTACAGAATTGTTAGTCTGGTCATGTTCAGATCACACAAAAAATCAAGCCTAATAGTGAAGCATGCATAGATTGATGAGATTAATCGGATTGATTTGATAGGCCAAATGATTGCAACGGATAAAAAAACAGGATTTACTATTTGTACAAAGGATTTGTGTTGTAGTGAGTCATAGTGCGGTCGCTTGAGGACAAACAACCGAATTTAAGTGAGGGTGTTGAATATACGTGGTTTCACGGTATCATTCATACTTTTCCTTAAGTTTAGTGCGTCCAAAAGCCTTTTGTGCTAATTTTTATATAAGTTCTCTTTGTTTTGCAGGAAAATCTGTCCAACCCCAAAGCAAAATACAAGAGATTTTTGAGAGAAGAAAATGAAGAAGAAGAAGAGGACCACCTACGGAAGCTGAGGAAGGGCCGTCGTGCTTGTGAGGGTCCCGTAGGTTGCAGTGAGAGAAGCTGCTGAAGGAAGATGGAAGGTCTCGACCAAGTGTGGATTACGAAGTTGTGACGGGTCCGTCATGGATGACGGTTCCGTTCTTGCAGGTCGTCGTGTGAGTTCAGAGAAGGTGGATCCCAAGTACCCAGATTCCGAGAGTGAAGTATTTGAAACGAAGACCCTCGAAGGACCGTTTGTTGCCTATGACGGTCCATAATTACTGCCGTCGGAGGGGAATGAAGAGAGCAGCAGAGAGAAGTGCACAAGTATGGGACCGACGGGGAGTCATACGGGTCCGGTCATGACCACGGACGTTCGTCGACCCAGCGCGTTCGTTTGGGCAGGATTTCCAGCAATTAAACTTGTGTAATTAGGTTTTTATTTTTATATAAATAGTTTGGAAAAACCTCGTTTTGAGGTCGGTTAGACACCAGATAGTTACGACATAATATTAGTATTACTCTTGTATTAGTGTAGCTTTGATTATCAGTGGATTGCAAGTGATTTGAGTATTAATAAGCAAACTTTTGGATTTTTATTTCTCATTGTACGTAAGTACATGAATTCTTATTAATAGATTTGCATATTGTGTTTATGTATAATTGGAGTAACTTACTCCATACAACAGGGTTGTGGGAACATAGGCAATAAGAGATAAACCCTTAGCTAAAATAACCAATTCTAGAATAGTGTCTGCATGTATTAATAATTTTTTGCTAGAGTCTTTTTAAACGGACGATCAACGTTTAGAAATCTGCCTTCATGCTACTGCCGGGACTAAGGAGGTAGATATAGGAAAGAATTATTACCATAGATTAGTGTTACTATCAATAGGCTAGTATGATTGTACGAGGGAATAACTTAGTCAAATATCGAATACGATGCGTAATTTATGAGGTAAAGATAAGGGTTAGAACGCAACCACACGTAGCCGGAACAAAGGTGGGCTTGAGATTTCTAGATTGTCGGACCAAGGATTTAAAATACATAACTTATCACTTTGATGCAAGATACTAGGAAAGAATTGTTTATAGTTAGAATTATCAAGTGATGAACCTGTGGGGAACACGTTAAACCCTATTACCTGATTAATTGATTAAAATCCAACTTTCAAAACGGTTAAGCGTTCTCTTTCAATTTCTTTATTTGTGTTTACTCATTAGGAAATACAAACCCCCCTTTTTATGTTTTTTTACTTTCTAAAGAAGTTATCAACGAACAATAGTAATAACAAGTTGTGAAGTTAAGTCTATGGACTATTGTCCTCGTTGGGAACGACTCAACCTCACTAGTTGGGTTATTTACTTGACGTCGGGACCTCTTACTTCTTATTTGAGAAGTAAGTTTGAGCGATCAGGGCACACCAAAAAATATTATGCTACAAACGCGCTTGCAGAAGAAAGGAAACCTTTGACATATGTTCCCATCATCCATAGACTGAGGATTGAAACTGAAAAGTTGAAAAGTAAGCTAACGGTTGTACTTACAGGCTGGCTTATGTGCATATTGAATTCTCAAGAAAATTTTTTGATTGTTGTAACTCTTTTGAGAAGATGTACAAACCATTTTTCTCTTTAAATCTCCATCAAGAATTTTCTTGACTACTCCAATCCTTCATGTCAAATTCCTTGCTCAACAGTTTCTTTAAATATTTATCTCTGTGAGTTTTTAGCATCAATACGGCATATCATCAAACATACATAGATAAAATCATAGAATTACCTGACATCTTCTTGTGAACAAACAGCTATACAAATTCATCCTTAAAAAATTCCATGTGTAGTCATGAATGCATCAAACCTTGTACCACTTTCTAGGGAATTCTTTCAAACCATTACAAAGACTTTCTTTAGTTGGCATAACCTGTATTCTGTTATTCAGCTAATAAACTTCTATGTTGATCCAGAATAGATTGTATTCTTCTAGATTCCCAAGTAAAGGAAATCAATTTTGACATCAATAGGTTGAATCTCTAAAGTAAATTGTGCAACCAATGCTAGTAGCAGTGTCAATTGAGCTATGTTCCACGACTGGAGAGAAGATGTCATTATAGTCAATTCCCTCTTCTGGACTAAAAGTCCTTGCAACCAATCTTTCTCCTTAAACCTAGCATTTCCACTTCTAGAATACCTCTTCTTTCTGTAGACACCGTTGCATCCAACTGTACTCATCCCCTTTGGCCCTTTTAACTAAGGAACCATGTCCATTTTTGTGAACAGACTCCATCGCTTCCATCATGGCTAACTTCCTTTGTGCAACATCTTTGCAAGAAGTTGTTCAACATACGAAGAGGGCCGAGATCCTTTATCTCTTATTCTAACAGCTACGACTGCATGTGCAATCAGATTTTCGCTCTAGGCGACGTTTCTAGTTTCTGTATCTTGCCTTTTGCGCCTTCCCTTTGTGCAATTGGTATTGGTTCATTGGAAACAACAAAAAAAAAAAAAACAAAAAATCAACGTCTTTCAAAATTTTCTCTTTTGACTCATTAATTTGAGTCTCTTTGATCCCGTGCCTTGGTAAGCTCCACTTAGTAGCTCCACTTGCTCGTTGTTCCGTTTCTTGATAACTCCAAAGAAACTTTACTAGGATCAAAGTATAGGAGGATTCATCACAGGTAAACCTCTCTGCCTAACTACAATGATTAAAGGAAAAAACACCAAAGTTTGTACCCTTTTACTCCATCTACATACCTCGAATATGGCCTTTTTAGCCCTTGGTTCAAGCATTCCTTCATTAACATGATAGTAAGTTGGGACACCCAAATATTTGCACGTATTGAATAGTAATAGGGTTCACCTGACCAGACATCATCAGAGTCTTAAAGTAATTTGTTGATGATCGGAGACCGATTGAGAAACCGATTGACAATATGAGGAAGGTAGTATTGAATGGCTTCAGCCAAAATACTTTAGAATCATTAGCTTGTAAGAAGCATACAACGAGCCCTTTCTTAAGAAGAATTTTGTTCATTACTCTCAGCAACACCATTCTGTTGTGGTGTGTGCCTTACCGTCTTATGTCTTAAATCCCATAACCTTGCAAGAAATCATTGAACTTTTCACTTGTGCAAAAAACTCCAAAAGCCACGGTTTTGTGCGAAGATACTTGATTTTTTCTGTCCAATTGATTTCACACCAAATCTTTCCACCTTTAAAGCTTCAAAAGCATCACCTTTTGTATTCAGAAAATGTACCCAAACCTTTCGGAGAAATAAATCAATGAATGTGAGAAGATACCTCATTTCCTCTTTTAGGTGGAAAGCTTTAGAGGAACCATAAAATCGAAATGGAGGTAGTCCTAGCACCCCTTCCATTTTGTGCTGCCATAGTGATGAAGATGACCTTTTTCAGTTTCCCTAAGATGGCAGTGCTCACAACAAATTACAAGTCTGCTGATCTTCTCACCATTCAAAAGGTTTGCGGGTTGCTACAACATTCGAATACTCGTGCGCCCATATGGTGTCTAGTTCTCATGTGACATATTTTGCCTATGGCACATCGATAACTGCACTGCAGATGCATTTACATACCCCACTAATGGGCTTCCACAAGTGTGTAAAGGCCATCCCCAGCTGGACCTTCACATGACTAAGAATACTTTAGTCACTGTCATAGTTCCCCTTCACATATGTACTTATTGCCTGTTTATTCCAAAGTACCCAGGGAGATCAAATTTTCTTCAGATTAGGGAAAAATTGACAGACTTATGTAATAGTCCTCGAGATTCATCATGGCAGCGAACAACAAACTAAAACTAATGCCCAAACTATTTTACAGTGCATTATTGCCAATTATATAGTTTCCTCTGCTTGTTTCAAAAGCTGACTGAAACCCCAATCTTCAAAATGTCATATGAGAGTGCAACATGTCTAAGACCCAGTTGTTTTCATAGACTTCACGATAATGTGTTGTTAGTACATAATCATCATCATTCATTATCATGTACTGCTTAGCAATGGATGCACTTGCCTGTTCTTTGGAATTGACCCATAGGGCAATCTGTTTCAAAGTACCCATTTCTTGTGGCCAAACCCCCAGCACTCCGTATTCTTTAGTTCCACGAGACTTTGATGTACTTCGATTTGCTCATTACCTGTTAACTCTACGTCTCTTACAAAGAGTCCACTAGCTCGTCACTTTGTCTCCCTCAAAATGCATTCACACATCACAAGAGTGAAGTGCTTGCCGCACTTGTCAAGTTGATAGGTTGTTTGCATACATCATTGAATTCTCAATATCACAATATTTTGAAGTCACTGAAAATAGAAAAGGACATGCAAGCGTCTCCTCGTCCTTTTTAAATTCCAGCAGTTTGTAATGTAAGTCCTTCCTGTTTATATGAAAGCATCTAGATGATGTTGCAACAAAGACCTGCATCCATCTAAAAGGTATAAAGACGTCGGTTTGTAAAACACATCCGTGTTTGTCACGACTGGTCCTGGTAAAGCCCTTCTTCCAGCTTTTCCCCGTTACTTTTTGGCCGTCTCCTTCAGTACTTGTATCACTCACAAAGTACGCTACATACAATGGGACTGTGGAATTTGCACTCAATGCATTCTCCTTCAATCTTTTCCTTTTCGGAATACGATACTTATCAGGATACTTTCCGTCAATAGCATGGACTGAACCTTCCCTCGCAGTAACGCCATCATCTGGATCTTCCAGATATTGAAGTTGTTGCGCCTACTAAATTTATCAATTTCAAACTTCATGGAACTCATCTTTACTTGTTCTTCCTTTTCTACTACAATGTATTTGGAACTACTAAAAATCAAAGTAATTCTTTTCTGATGTGGAAGTTCAGACTGTGCTACAACCACAGAGCATACTAAGACAGAACCTTTGCTCTGATACTAATTGTTAGCAGAAACGTGAAATTAAAGAACAAGGAAGAACAATATTTAACGTGGTTCGGATCAAATGATCCTACGTCCAACAAAGAAACAACTACACTATATTATTCACTCTACAAAGAATATAATGAAATACTACAAGAGAGAGAACACAAGTGTCTTAGAGTAGGTTGAGAAGGCAAAGTGAGAGGATTGATTTGAAAACTGGAAATTAAGGATCTACTAGTTTATAGGAATAAATTCATCCTTTGTTTGATGGTATCCATGACATCCCACTATGTGTCAAAAAGTAAGGTTAAGAAATATGAAACCATTTTGTGATTGCATAAATTTCATCTACGAAGTACTATATTTGAATTTTATTTGTACTTAATTATCTTACTACCAAATATTCATTGCTAAGTTAATCTTCCATTTAGTTGATCCACAAGAAACAAACCCAAACTCTTTCACATTCAAATACACGAATTGCACCCAAAAAAAAAAAGAGAAAGAAAATGTCAATGTCATGTCACCCAAACATTTACCCCCAGACACACTCATGACACGCCCCCCACACATGTTGCAAATGATAAGCATCCGTAGATTGAGAACTATTAACTTAAAGGGGGTGTGGCTTCAAAAAACAACATACGCATTCAATTGACCAGTTTTTGATATGATGTATGGGAAGAATATAAATGTCTAAATACACATGGCACTACAGATGATTTCACTAGCTGCTCAAGTAGCATCTAGACACGCTATTTATTTGTTCTGTTCTTTGTTGCCGTTACCACCAACCACTGTGATAACATAAGCTTCGAGATGAATCTAAGAAAGGCCTCAATTAGTCAATCATTCTCCGTGACGGCAAAGTAGATGATATCGACTTTAATTAATACGATAATTTACCAAGGAAAAATTTGCAACCAATTCATACTCACTTCTAAAGAGATATGAAAATCCAAGCTGGACACACCCTTTCTATTGATGATCCAACTTCCACATCCACAAGAAATCCACAAATTGGATAACTTACAGAGTGTCAAGCATGAATTCAACATGATTGAATTTCTCATCATATACAACCAACTGAATAAATCACATCATACTCCAATGGATAGAAGTTGGGCACCATCACTAGGTAATAATTACAAATTCAATATTTCAAGTATGACTCCAGAGATTCCACAAAGTAAACACTCAGAAGAAAAAACATTTGCGCTTCACATAAACCTTAATACACTAATCATACTCTGACGCCTATTATAAAAAACAAGAACCTTTCTTCACTATTTTCAATTTCCACAGGAAGGTTGATTCACATGTTTATTCACGTCTTCTCTTTGGTTGACTGATGAACACAAAAGACAGTTGCAAACTTGCAATCAATACCAGGCATCCAGAAACATGATCTTATACTGCTCCTTCAGCCCTCAAAGGTCCTGAAAAAATACATGTTAATCCAAAGCAAATCTTCCAAAAAAAAATAAAATCTAGCAATACATACCTTGTTTTTGCCCAGTTCTCTTATCTTTAATGAAATCAACCTCAAGGTACTTGTTTCTTGTTCTCAAACAAAGGTCGGATCTGACAGCAAACAGAATGCTGTCAGCGAATTGGACTGAGAGTAAGGAAGAAAGAATACCAAGCAAATTCTGAAATGACACAGGTTGAATTAAAAAGGAAAAGAATCGGATGGCAGGGGGCATCTGGGGAAAAACAATAGCAGTGATGTGTAGAAGTGAAAGGAAGCATATTCCAGTGAAAATGAAACTTGCCTAGAGCATACATGTCATGGAAATAAAAATCCATAGTGGCCGCCCTTGTCACAGCATGACATTGACTCAAGAAAATGTTCAGCTCAACTACTTTCTGTACAGAGAAAATCAACATCAACTTCAAGTTATCAATCAATCCGGAATTACCAACCATATTATGTGTCACTTCGAAAATATTATTCTCCATCTTTTGAAAAGGATATCAAGCATCAAATCCGGACACAGAGAAGTAAACAATAGGACATTGCCAATCAAGAATAAAATATAGTAAGAAGAGAGATGCCTTGCTGATCCGAAAATCTAGAAGCAAATGTAAAAGGAACCAGAACACAAAAACTAGTTGTCCCTTATTATGAGTACTAATAACCAATGAGGGGACAAGAGAATGACAAGTTTAAAGATTAAAAGAACGTACCATCTTCTTCAGTTGCCGTTCTTGGACCATCTCAGCTTCATCAAGTGTTCTGAATAAATAGGGATAACAATGAATACACTCAAAATGATATTTAAAAAACAACTACAGAAAAACAAGAACAGAAAAAATTAAGAACCTACCACGATCTTAATATATTAATAAGAGGGAAAACGTAAGGTTCACCAGGAACTTCCCCTAAAGAACCAAGGATCTGCCATTACATGCTCCAGCAATATACAATTTTCCTGTTAGAACAAATATCATAAATTATATATTGAAAGAAAAATATTTGGACCAACAAAACTTACAAAGTATGCCTAAAAGTAACCCACCACATCAATACAGGATTTCCAGTTAGAAAGACCATGATGATACAACCATTTTGTCTAGGAAGGACATAAGAGACATCTGAATAGAAGAATATACATATCTGATAAAGCGTGAAACTTGGTCTCATAAGAAGCCACAGATATACATCTACGCCAAGCCATAAAACTCATCCTTTTTGCGGTATGTCAAGGTCTTAGCACTTACAAGAAAACACTTATTTAAGCCCAACATGTTTGTAACGACGAGATGCTATCAAGTCTCAAAAGATAAGATATATTGTATTGGGGACGCGATTCGATTCCAGTCCTCATTTGTTACTAGGTCTGACACGTGTTTTGAATGTAGGCCCACGAAACCTTATAGAGATAGAGGATTATATAGATCGATAATATATATGAAGAGAATAGTATAGTAGAATATATTGAGATGATATTATAGTATATTATATTATATTGTATGATTATAGTTAATAGTATGATTTTAACTTCCCCTAACATCACTATTATGTATTTATTTAATTACGTTCTATTTTTAAAACACAACATATTTTGCATAAACTATTCAAAGCTATCAAATATCAGGTGTTAATAGAAGTTTTGTCATTAAATAACACTTAAAAGGCATAATAACACAAAAAACAAAGAATTTTGTTTTAAAAACAAGCAAGTATATAATACAGAAAAATAGTGGTGCTAACCAAATCCATTTGTGGACAACTAACCTTAAACTACAAAAAGAAAAGAAAAACTTAAAGTCATGGATAAACATAAAAAAGATCTAAAGAATATATGAGGGTACATAATAAAACATATCTAAAAGAAAATATATAGGTAATATGCTTATACTGTTAAGTTTACCGGTAAACATCTGTAAAAAGTTTCTCTTGCTTCTCTTGTAATTCAAAATAAAGTTTTGGTTCTTCTCCTCAATTAGCTTCTGACCGACATTGTATTCATATTAATAATATAGTAAGAAGAAAAGAAAATAGTAGATGATAGAAAAGAAAAGAATGTGATGACCTAGGAAGCAATTATCTGATATTTATAGTGATATTTGGTTGTCTTTTCACCTACCAAAATTTTGTAATGGGACACATTGAATCATGATAGATACATTTATTTTAATTTCTAAATTCAAAGAATCACAAACTTCAAAGAGTTTTATACATTATTGTTTCAAGATAGATAAATTTATGTTAATTTTAAAATTCAAAGAATCACAAAATTCGAAGAGTTCAATACATTATTGTTTTCTACTTTTATTTAATTTAACCTATTTAATTATAATTATAATGTCATAATTAAAAAATCCAAAGTGTAGTTGTTGGCCCTTCAGATTCTACCATTAGGTAATTAAATATTAATAATACAAAATTAAATTTAATTTATTTTGATTTAGTGTAGGGACAAAATGGTAATCCAAGGTTGAAGGTTGGAGCTTCCCACTTATCATAATACTAGTTTCTTGACACACGCACACACGTGTATCCTATCTATACTGACATAAAATGTTATAAATAAGTAAAATATAGAAAATCATCTTACAACTAAATTACAAGAATATCATTCATTTTTACAAGAAAAGTTCAAATATTTGAGATCTCTTTAATATCAATATGTAAGGTAACAAATTGAAATATGATAGCATTGTATCTCTCGCCGAGCTAAAAGAGAGATGAAAATACTTTTTATTTTAAAATCTTATAATTATGAAGGAAACATAAGAGATGTATATTATTATTTAACATATGAATCATCAGCAAGGCTAAATTCATAGAAAAAGACAGAAAAATGAAAAGACATAATTATTAATAAAGCTAAAATATAAATGAAGGGTTCAATAAAACCTTTAATATTGATTTTTTTCATTATAAAGGAATATCAAACATAGAATCCTACCTAATAAAATATCTTTTAAAAGATTAGCTTTAAATATAGATAGATGAGTGACACTTAGGATGTAAAAATGTATGAAAATTTTAAAATTTAATTTACATTTCTCAAATAAGATAAAGGAAAAAATATAAATATAAATAAAGAAATCATATCATTACTTCATCCATGAATGAAATAATTTATTAGTAATCTCATTCAATGTTACATTTTATACCTCAAATTATTTGTTGTTTCCATCTTACACCTTCCTAAAAATACTAATTAACAAAAGTATATTAAAAAATATAATACACTACACTCTTATACACCCTTTAAAAATATACTCAACATATATGGATAACAAAACCTTAAAACAAATTAAATAACTTTTATCATCAATTAATATAGTACAAAAATGAAGTCATTTACCTTTGTTCTTCTACCAATAAAGAAAATTTCTGTTTTGTAATAATTAATTTATAAATATAAGTTATTAGATGAAATATGATAAATGTTTAATCAAGTGAAGGGATTTAAAGTGGTTCATTTAATTATTGAGGGACTTAAGTACCATCTAACATTAAAAAAAATTACAAGATTTAAATATATAATTTAGTGTAGGGCAAAATGGTAATTCAATTTTAAAGTTTGGATCTCTCCACTTATAATAATATATGATATGATATATGAATGGATGAATATGATATGGTATATGATTCTGTTTGAATATACTTAACCCGGTCCGTAAATAACCTATTAATTGGTCCCATATTCTAATTAAAAAACTAAGGGTGCCACTTCTAGCAAAAAATTTATACTAAAGTAATATATAAAAACTTTTATTGTTTCCACCAAAATTTAAGCTCCAGCTTTAGGGCCCGTTTGGATGGGCTTCTTAATAAAAAGCATCTTTAAAAAAAGTAATTTTGAAAGTGCTGAAACTTATTTTAAAATAAGCAGTATGCATTGGATAAAAGTGCTAAAGTGAAAAGAAAGTGTTTGATTGTGTTTGGACAAATAAGTATGATAGTAGCTTTTAAATAAAAAGGTCTGAAAATATCCTTTTAAAAGCTGTTAACTAAAAAAAAAGTTAATTAATGATAATTACAGCCATAAATAATTATATTTTGCTATCCTCACATATTCTTTATCATCACAACATGATTTATAAGGGAATATAAAACTTATTATAGATTTTAAAGATATATAACTTGAACGACATAGAACGATTTATGATTTATTTTTTAGTTTCATCCATAGATAATAACTAATTGTCTATCATTTCAATATTCTTCTTTATTATCACAACATTATTTATAGAGGACTTGAATTTTTATGGAAAAATTAGAAGAAGGCATATAATTTTTTTTTTATTTTTCAACATATTATCGGCATCAATCGAAGAGAAAAGGAAGGAAATGTTAATAAAAAAATAATCGAAAAAAAAATTACTGACAAGGTTATCTCAATTCAAATTGGAAGAACAGGAAGAATTCTAGCGAGCTATGCAAACGTGAAAGGAAAAAAATGGAGAAAAGAGAGTGTTAGGTGATGTGGGGGTAATTTGGAGATTGTATAAAAGTATTCAAGGGCAAAAGGTAAATTGGTCAACTTAAAAAACAGCTTATAAGCTAGAAAAGGAAAAAAAAAACACCCCTACCCAGCTTTTAATTTTGGCTTAAAATAAGTTTTGTAAAATTAAAATAAGTATTTTGAGTACGTCAGACAGCTAAATAAGTTAAAAACCAGCTTTTAGTTCAGTTTGACTAGGCTTTTTTAAGTGAGGCCAAACAGGATCTTAGTATCTCTGATGTTTTTAAAATGGACTGTTATCGTTCATGGCACTCTTTACTTGGTTTAATGAACATAATTCCTGGTTCCATTCTTTTAAAAACACCTAATCTTTTTTTTTTGCTATTAAGTTCGATAGTTTTTAATTTGACAACATCCTGATTTGCCAGGTTTAGTTCTCTGTGGCTGCACATGTGAGCTTCTTGTTGTTGTTACGAAGGTTATAGACCACATCTGACGGATTGAGTTGTATGTTTCAAGTTGCATCACTCTCGGTTACATCTTTCTCTCCTTTAAGTTTTTTTATCTCTCTTCCCCGGGGAAACACTAATTTTCGGTTCAAATAGTTGTTTGGATGAGTGATAATGTTGCCATGAATATTTCAATGGATATAATGTGTGATTGTTGTTTGACGTGATTCTAGTTTCTAGCATGTGGTTGTTACTGATTTGAATCATGAGCTACTGCAAATAGAAATTTTTCCATGATTCATGTTACATGTTAATATTTTGCGAGCGAAAATAAAAACTAGACATGTTATATGTAACTTTTAAAGTAAGATATAATTAGATAATTCTAACGCTTCTGTTAAGTAGGGGAGGTGATACTTGCGAAAAAATGTATTGTATCTATAAGGTCCATACCTTATCCATATAACTTATTAAGCAAGAGAAATATGAGCGCGTGATATTTGTCATTTCGTCAAATTTAAAGAGGAAGAGTCATGATGAACCTAAAAATAACAAAATTGATTTATTTGGCATTAGAATTTAATTCTATATGAATTTCCAGCGGCTTATAACTACATGTGAGGTACTAATATTTGTGGTCCAGAATGTTTTGCTTATGAATTTCATGGGGCTAACTCCATGTGTGATTCTAGCGATTAAGTGTTCCCAAAAAGTATAGAAAACTTTGTAGCTTGTAGAAATGAATATATGATAACATTCTTTTTTATTATTGCTCCTCTAGGTTGTAACATATAGTTCTGATGGAAAATTGTGTTTTGTAATTTTCTTCTTTCTTTAGTATTGTTTGAAGATTCAAATAAATCATTTATTTTGTAACATTCTCTTTTCTGTTTTCTTTTCTAGGTTGTAACATACAGTTCTTGTGGAAATTGTGATATCTAAGTTTCTTAGTTCATTCTTTCTAACCTTAGAGTTCAACCCTATTGTGTGTATCGAATTGTAACAAGTTATTTTCATCTTAATATCTTTGTTATTGCTTATCTTTTTAGAATATTTTTTATGTACTTACTCTTAAAAGTTATGGCGCCTAGTAAGTAGTGGATGAAACTTGTTGTAATATTCTCGATGAATCTACTTAGTAGGAGTGCAAACATTTTGAATTATGCTTTTCAAAAAATAGGAGAAGAATATGAATTATGATATTCATATTTAAAATGTTACAATGAAACTTTAGGAACTCGTAAAATAGTTAAGACACATTTGATAGAATATGATATAATTCACAATACTTTTTGGTATCCCCTAGAGAATGTTTGGGTGAGCCTCTGAATCGGAAGATACGTCAGAGGATGAAGATGGAAGATACGTCAGAGGATGAAGACGGTGATGAAGTAGAAGAATGTGAGAGTGGAGATGAAGTAGAAAAATTGTTGAGAGATTTATATCCTAATCTTGATGGAAGAACTACACATACAGATTGTGATTATTTCCCTGTGGAGGAACCGAATGTTGAAGCAAAAAATTCTTACAACCTATTGAAGTATTTTCAGCGCCATTATATAAAAATTCAAAAGATTTAAAGTTGTCTTCTTTGATTAAATTGCTTCACATCAAAAGTATGGGTTGTTGGAGTAATGCATCATTTACCATGTTATTGAAAATGTTGAAAGCGGAGTTGTTGCCTGATGGCGCCAATTCGCCAAACTCATATTATGAGGCAAATAAGATAATTCAAGAACTCGAGTTTTCATACGACAAGATCGATGCTTGTACTAATTATTTCATGTTATACTGGAAGGAGCATAACTTACTTGATTCTTGAAAAGTTTGTAGTGCATCCAGACGGAAAACAAATACACATAGCATAGAAGCAACGAATAAAAAAAGTAAAAGGATAGAATTAAAGAGATTACACTATCTGCCTTTAAAGCCTAGACTTCAAACGTTATTTATGTCTACAAAGATATCTACTCTAATGACACGGCACAAGGATAAAAGAGTTGATGATGGAATAATGAGGCATCTAGTTGTTTCAATGGCATGAAATTCATTTGATGAACTTCATTCTTTATTTGATGTTGATCCTCGTAATGTTCGACTTGGACTTGCTAGTGATGAATTTAAACCATTTTGAAATTCAAAACCTCGCATAACATTTGGCATGTGGTTCTTATTCCTTATAATTTACCACCTTGGTTATGTATAAAGCAAGAAAATTTTATTTTGTCAATGCTTATTCTAGGTCCAAATGGTCTAAGAGATGCAATTGATACATATCTTCAGCCTTTAACAAAGGAACTGAAGGACTTGTGGGATATTGGTATTGAAATTTATGATGCATATACTAGAACAAATTTTAAATTACATTTTTTTTTATTATGGACAATCAATGACTTTCCAACATATGGAAATTTATCTGGATGGAGTACAAAAGGAAAAATGGCATTCCCATGTTGCAATAAAGCTTCATCTATTCATTGATGAATATTAAGGAGTGTTTTATGGATCATTTACATTATCTTTCTCAGAATCACAAATGGAGAAATGATAAGGACTCATTTGATAGTACAGTCGAGAAAAGGCCCCACCAGAAATGCGTTCAAGTATTGAGATACTTAATTAAGTACAAGATCATGAAGAGCTACAATTATCAAATGATCCTAAGAAAATAAAAAAGATATCACATGAAAATCGAAAGGATAATTTGAATAAGAGAAGTATCTTTTTGAACTTCCATGCTTGAAGTATCTCTTATTGCGACATAATTTGGATGTTATGCATATTGAAAAAATATATGTGATAATATCATGGGGACAATCATGAATGTCAAAGGCAAGACCAAGGACACAATTAAAAATCGATTAGACTTGCAAGAGATGAACATTAGGCCAAAATTATACCCCATCCAAAAGGGGGAGAAGATTGAAGTTCCAACAACATGCTACACATTTTCTCCAAAAGATAAGCACAAATTTTGCCTTTTCTTAAAGAATGTAAAGGTTTCTGATGGTTTTTCATCTAATATTTCTCAATGTGTGAACCTGAAAGATCACAACATATCTAGATTTAGAAGTTATGATTGTCATGTTCTATTGCACCATCTACTTCCTCTTGCACTTCGTGGTATGTGATACGTCCAAAGTTATACTTCAAATAAAAGTGTAAAGGGTCGCTGTCAATTTACAGAACTCAGCTGGAGTTGAGATCGTTTCCACAAAGAATTTCTTTACATATAATGTTTTACTGTTGCTCTTATCCGATTGTTGTTACTATCTCCTAATGAATTTAGACAAAAAGTAAAATTTGAGTATGAATAGCAAGTACCAATTTCTAAGACTTAAGATCAAGATTAATAAATCTACTGTATAAACGATAACTATGTATGGGTTGTTCTATTGACTAAGAGAAACCATGTTAGTGTTCAGTATGACAACAACTGTAAAACTCTTTTGCAATCTAAGCTTCAAGCAATTATAACATCACAAAGCTCATCGAATAGACTTTATCTAATGCTTCTTAGACTTATTAGATAATAATCATTTATATTCTCTCAAACTACAAATGATTCTTGCATTAAGAACTCGCTTAATGGGTATGAAGATAAAGTTATCTTCTCTCGAACTCTAACTTTGACTTTAAAGCTGTAAATAGATCTTTACTTTCTACTCACAAGTGTTTTTTCTCTCGAACAACCACCTGAATTTTTTCTCTCGAACACCGACCTAATTCAGGTTAGTCTAAAGCGTGCACTCGTTAGGACAAATTTTAATCACGGCTTTAATCAACTTGTAAGCACCAATTTCACTACACTCATTTTACAGAGTCAGATTCACAGTATCATCATAGATCCTACATACCTGATTTAAATGCTTAGTGCCTTCATAATTCCATGTATATAACAGTTGGAATAATTGAGAACATAATTTACTTACGAAAGCAAATTGAAACTCAAAAACCACTTTGATAATGTAAGAGTCAAACTTCCTCTTGTTTACAAGTGATCTGAAAACTAGACTGACGCTAAAATCCCAGGTTCTATCATACTTTCCTTCGTGAAACGTTCGATAATATAATGGTTGAAAAACAACCTAATTAAAACCCCACAAAAAGTATTATAAAGAAACCTAATAGAACTAGGACTTTATTGTCGATTCCCTTTGCGGCCACCATCACCTCCCGTGAAAGGCTTCATGGTCCGTGAAGCCTTCCGTGGTCTTCCCTTAGAGTGCCCCAAGATTGGATTTTCTCATCAGCCTCTGGACCTAGATCAATGGACAGGCTCACAGTCCATAAAAGAGACAACGCTTCGTAAAGTTGTATGTGGTCTTGCCTTCAACTTTCCAAATTCTGAAAACTTGTACTGCTCTCTAGAATCTTGTTCACTTGTTCAGCCACAGACCATCAATGTGATTACGGTCCATGAAGACGTTCGTGGTTTGCACTTCAATTTTCCCAAATTCTGGAAACTTATACTACTCTATGGAATCTTGTTCACGAGCTGAACCATGGACCGTCAAAGTTATCATGGTCCATGACGTTGTCTGTGGTCTTTACTTCAATTCTCTTAAATGTGAGTCTTCAAAATGTAGCTACTGCCATCACTCTTCACGGTCTGTGAAGTGAACCACGCACCGTCAAGATGGTTGTGATGTTTACTTCTTTTCTTTTCTTTTTCATATCTCCCTGACTCTTCTTGCAACATCAACAAACACATCAAATCATACAAAATACACTCGATTCTAGTATGAGTTCTTCTTTTTAAGCATTAGGTGTACTCAGATATCCCAGTACATCAACACCCTTAACTTCGAACCATTACTTGTCCTCAAGTGATGAGATTAATAATCCCCCTACTTCTCAAAATCTTTTCAGATCGTTGAAAATATGCAACATCTATTTTCAACACATTTTTTATCCTAATACTTTGAATCCAACATGTAAGAATCTGTTTATGACATTTCATTACATACAATTAATCATGCTTATGTTTGTTAGTTATCAACTTACTTAATTTACTCTCGAATGCAATCACAGTGTACTCACACCAAAGAAGTCCCTCTCTCAGAATGGTTGGGACTGAGTACTACTCTCACGCTCTAAAAGAGTTTCTAGTGCTACCAACAACTACTATAGGCTTGCCCTTGTTTTCTACACTCTATCTTTCCGAAAAAAATGGAATAGGATCACTGCAGGGCTTTTATTGGCTTGTAACATAGGATCGGGGCTAGGGAAATAATATCTCGATGTTTGGTTTCGTGAGTGACTAATCCCTTGGTTTCCCAAAGTTTTGTTTTCACAAATCCTCTTCTAATTTTTTTGTTTCCTTTCATTCTGTCATCCCAATAGCCACACCCCTCTCTTTTCGTTGTTCTTTTTTATATATACACACCATTTTGTATTTCAGCTTGCTGGTTGAACTATCTTTTTTTTCGTGTTGTACTAACCCTCAACTTAGGCTTTATCCTGAGTTGTGACAATGTACCTTTGGGTAAACCAAGGTTATAAGTTGTTTTAGGTGAGAATAAAAGTCTATTTCAGGATCAAAATGGGTTCAATTGGTAGGATTTTTTTTGGTTCTTTTTGTTTTGTCTTTTATAGGATTATAACAAAAAAATAGCCTACTGATCCTTTCGTATCAACCTGTCCTCGGTTTCAAGCAAGACTACTCAAACAACTTCTAGTTTCTACTCTTAGCGCTAGACATCAATTAATACTCACACACACTTACACATTATTGCATTATCCAGTTTCTTAATTCACTTGTTTATCATTCAAACTCAGCAATGTTCAACAAGTTAGTATATAAAATGTCACATAAAGATCCTAACCGTCAAAACCCATGTTCAAAATTAGTTGTTCATTTTGTTTCCTAGCTAGCAGCTGTATTCTCAACCTACTATGATAAAAAAAAAAACTCAAAACGAGGAGACAACCTCCATTTTCTACAGCTATGGAAGGTTTCTTAACCACCCCCTCTCCACAATAAAGGACTTTTCCCTCAAAGTCGATCTAGCATGATACACATAAAGGGTGATAAGAAGGGGTCATACCTACGACGCTTTAGTCACTGGTTTCTGGCTCAGCGCTAACACCCTTATCAACATGTTCTTTCTTAGAACTGAGTGGTGTAGTTAGTACATTAGACACCTCAGTGATGGTTGTTGTACTTTCAGTGTGGGCAGGTGCTCCACTTCTAGATGCGCCAACAAATATTGCTTCTTATTGTTCCTTTGCACGGGCTGCTTGTTCCCTTTCCAATTTTAGGGATTCTTTGCGAGCTCTCTTCTCTGCTTTCTGTGCCTCGAGCAAAGGGTCAAGTTGAGTGTCCTGGCGAGGTCACGAGCCATATGCTTCTGCTTTATGGATTTTTTGGGTAGTTCTTCTCCCAAACTTCATCAAGTGATTGTACTAAAGGTGCTTGATTCAGCATCTGTTTCACAGACTTAGGTAGTGCAATAGGAGCCAGCTGCATCGGTTGCTTGGTTAAATTAGCAATCTGAGATTGTATGTCAGCCAATTGTTCCTTGAAATCATAGGTCTCTGTCTGATTGGCAACTGGGAATTGGTCTTGCACCAGATTTTCTATGCTATCCAGCCACTCTTTAAGTACCCCCAATGTAACACCTACAATATACTAAGTTGAACTAGATCTTCGTGGATGTTTCATAAGTTAATTTTGTGCTAAAATGAGTTATAATGATGTCCTTAGGGAGTGTGTGAATTTTGGAGGTCAAACGTCCAAGAACGTCCATGACGTTTGGAAGGTGTGCCTTAGAAAGTACTTGTGTGTCCTTATGTGTTTTAGCGAGTTTTACATGTTCGTTTTAATTTAAATTGGTGTGAGATGTTCCTAAGACCTATATGAATATTTTTAGGGCTTTAATGCCCGGGTACAACCCCACTTAGGACCCACAAGGGCCCCTAGAGAAGGGCCCAAGACTTAGACCCAAAACTGCCTAGACAGTGTCCATCAATGAACCAGTCGACGACAAGTAGACCAATCTACAGCTCGTCGACCTTGTCCGTCGATTGGACCTGAAAGTATGCAGGTTTTGAGGGGTGCAGAACTAACCAACGAATCCCCATCAACGAGGTGTCGTTTGTCGAACGGTCCGTTGGTGCTGCCTGCAAAAGCTATAAAAATATTACTTTGTCTTGGGGTGTTTGATAAATTCACCCCAAAACTTTTATGAACCTAGGAAGATACTTTTAGGGTCTTTTAGGTGTATTATGATGTTTCAAACCCTAAGAACTAATTTTAGACTTCATTTGCTAAAACACAAAGCCTTCTCTCAAGAAGACTCTCTTTAAAACCAAATAGAAGCTTTGACTCAAGAAGGAGTTAGGAGGGTTGTTGGTGGTAGTTTCTTGATCAAAAATCAATGGGATTTCTTCTATTTGAGGTATGGTAGTCATCCTTGAACTCTTTTCCATTCAAGGTGTCACTTCTAATAGATTTTCGAAAAGGGTTTTCAACCCTAGTTCTTCTATCTTTAACTCTAAGTATGGGTCTTGCATGAAAACATTTTAAATGATTCAAATATGTTGTTTCTAGTGTTAATTGATGATTTTAATGCTAAAAGATCAATGAAAACATGTTAAAGATATTTATCAATTTTTGGCTTAAGGAATGGGTTGAGTGAACATAATTTTGTAGTTTTTGAGATTTGGTTTCCTTGTGTTGATATTGTTGTTTAGCTACTTCCCTAAGGGCTATATTATGATGAATCGTTAAAGAAATTATTATAGGTGATGGAATCTTGATTTAAAGGGTAAGTTGGTTATGATGTTTAGCTTTATTTATGAAATTCTCTTGAGTGGTATGGTCCACCTTTGGTGGCGGTGTTTACTTGAAATGTATGAATGTGAAGTTACTTGTGTATTGTGAATGAGGGGATGAAGGCATATTATGTGAAGTAAGATGATTATGATTTTATTCTTGTTAATGTGGCTTATGAATCTTGTTATTAGAAGTATGCTAGAGATTACGTCTAAATGACTTATATGAGTATGTGAAACATATTAAAGTGTGTAACGTGATGAATGAAGGTCTAATAATGTATAGAACTAAATGTAAATGAAATGATGCTTGTGTTCAAGGTGTGTTCACATGTACACACACACTTGAATGAATGAAGCTAAGTGATGTAAAAAGGGGTGTTTTGGGTGAACACTCTTCGTGAGTTAAGATGAAGTGTTTAGTAGCAATCCCATTACCCAAGAGCTTTGTAAGATAGGTTGGAGGATGGATGCCCTTCGTGAGTTGATATGTGATGTTCACTAGTTATCCTTAACCTATAGTATATAATGTTGAGTTTCCTTGGGGGAATTATGCTTATCATCGAGAGGATATGAAGAAGGGGTGGTTACACTTCGTGAGTTGAGGTGTTGTATTCCAATGTATCTCTTGAGATGAGTACTCCTCGTTAGTAGATAATGAGTTACTTAGTAGAAATCTCCTTATCCCTTAACTATGCTCCTGGATAGCTGTAGCTAAGAGAAAGATCCTACCCTCGGCAAGTGGGGAAGCCTCACCCTATAAGGGTAGTATCGGGATTCCATGTCTATCTCTCATGGTCTATGTCGGTTAAAACTAAACCGCCACAAAAGTAATCAAAATACTAAGTCTTCTAAAAGAGTTTACTACTTAGGGTAGGTGGTGGAATGGGACACTATCTATCTATTGCACTAGTTAGGCATTCCGAAGGGGAGTCTTGGTGAATTGAATGAGATAAGTCTTCTAAAAGAGTGTACTACTTAGGGTAGGTAGTGGAAAGGTAGGCATTCCAAAAGGGAAGTCTTGGTGTGTCTTATTTTAAGTGTTGAGTGTTCTTCTAATGTCTTGTTATTGAGTGGTCACTTGTTCTCCCGAGTGGAGTAAACGTATAATAGGTAGTCTTTGTAATGCTCCGAAATTTAAGACATAATATATATCCTAACATGAGTTTCTAAAGGTCTAGATACTGTTTTAAGACCTAAAATAATGTATATAAGTCATCCAAGAAGTTTTAGATCCTAGACGTCAAAGATTGTCCACGACATCCGGAAACTAGACTAATTGAACTAGTTGACATAGCTATGTTTGGGGATGGTTTTGGATGGTCAGATGAAGTCTAAAATTAGTAAAAAGACTTTGGTTAGGTAAAGTGTAGTATAGAGGGTTTAAACATCCAATGACGATGCCCCAAGGACCACCCGAAGGGTCATGGAGGAGGACCCCAACGTGGGTGGGCAGGCTGCCAAAGCAGCCTGTGAAATTCATGAATCAGTGGGCTGTTGCGCCACACGCATCCCACACGGACCTCACTGTCCCAAAATTTATTTTTGGGTAGTAAAATGTCTGTTGGCCCCGCGACGATTTTTGACATTTTGACTTCACAAAAAGACCCATTTAAGTGAGGGGTGTTTTGGGTAATTTAGGGGGTGATTATATATAGCCTAAGGGTCATTTTAAGTCATTTTGAACTCATCCTAAAACAAAAACCAAAAGCTCTTACCTCTCTCTACTTTCTCTCTCCCCAATTACTCCAATGAAGAAGGGAGAGCTTGAAGAAGAAGGTCAATTTCTCTAGAATTTCACTTCAATTTCGTGGATTAATAATCATTAAGGTATAGGTTCTTCACTCTTGCGATTTCTTTCCCCAAGAGGTCCTCTCAAAGTTGATTTTCAAATTACCCAATTCCATGGGGTTTTTCAATTCTAATGGGTTTTCTTCTAAACTTCAAATTTATGATAAATTGTTATTTCCTATGACTAATTGAGTATAGATTGTTGATTAATTAATGCAATTTCATGTTGATCATTTTCCTTTCCCAAATTCCCCAAATCTTGTATCTTGGTTATAAATTGATGGGAATTGAATTATGAATTGATTATTAGACTTGTTTTTATCTATTTTAACTCATCTATGGATTGAACTGGGCAATGTATTGTTGGGATTGGATAAAATTAATGTTGAACCCTAATTCCCCTAACTCTAGGTTATGAGTGGGATAGTGATCATGCAATTGACCTAGTTCTTGTATTAATTACTATTGATTGATGTTACTACACCTATTATTGGATATCATTGGTTGGTTGATGGTAAAGCCATGATGATGGATTTTTAAGGAGATTTGTTAAGTCTTTATGATCCTAACCTTTACTTCAATTATGATACCTTGTGATTGAAAATGTGGTTCAATTGAGTATACCTTGTGAATAGCCTATGTAGGTGTTGGTATGATGTTGAATTAAAATGTCTTAACTATGTGATTATGAGATTATGGTTAAGATGAAATTATATAAGGTTGGTCGTGAAGTACCTATGTGCCTTAATATGACCTGATGATGTTAATATGCTAATCTCACATATGAGGATTTCCATGAAAGGATATTCTCATGCAACACCTATTTAGCTAAATGACAATGACTATATAAGGGATTATATCCGATGAACTAAACTAAGTGATTATTAATAGAGAAAGACATTTTAAAAGGGACTCTAGCTTAGCACCGTGTGAACTTGTAGATGAGGGGTGGCGCCTTCCCAAGGATGGAAGGTAGGGTTCACCATAGTCCTCACGGGGTGGATAGCCTCATGGTCCAAAAAGAGCATAGAGTGATATTTCCATGACAGCCCCCAAGCTCCATAAACTATGTTGCCACAATAGGAATACTAGCTAGTGGATACACCTAGATGCTATGTTAATGTTTGGTACTACTTTGGCCGGTAGAACGCCTTCCATCGGTGTAAGGTATTACACCATCGGATTTCACACTTAGATCTTGTGGTCTATGTCAGTTAAGGCAAGTGTTCCCAAAAGTAAAATGATGTAATGTACTATACACTAACTAGTGTTTGAGAGGTTTGACTTAGCCTAGGTAGGGGTATGGGACTCTACCTATGCCTTGCACTAGTTTGCCTTGAAGGAATTCTTAGGAGGTTGTTCTTGTGTTCTAATAATGTATATGCTATGAAGATGTCGATTTTACATGTTGATGATCCTATATGATGTTAGATTCATTTATAAACATGTTATTGGTCTATATTGCTAAATATGATGATGGTTATTATTGATGCTATGTTATGTTGAGTTAGGCATTAATTGTGATCATTTGTTTGGTTTATGTGATTAAGTAAGGTTATGGGCTTTGCTTGGTCATTGCACTTGTAGGCTAAATGGTGGATTATGAGTACGGGTCTTGCTTATATTATGATGTTATGAACTCTTGTGTATGTTGAATTGACTATTACTTGTTGATGTTGGTCTTGTGTCGTACATGGGTTTGAATTATGGATTATGTGATTATTGCCTTGTATGGGTTATTGATTGTGCATAAGGCTTTTCAAAGTACTTTAGCATGGTTTTGATCAAATGTCCTTTTTAGCAAGATTTTACTTGTTTTATGTGCATATACCTATACTTAGTACAAGTGTGTACTAGCCCGTGTTTGATGTTTACTACAAATATAAGATCCAACTGTTGATATTAGAGAATGCTTTAGAGACTACTTGGATTCTTATCTTCCTAGTTCGGTAAGTCTTTATTTTCCGAGGACAATGCCATTATCTACCTATTGGATGTTGTTTAGTCTTAAAGAAACTTTGTTCATTCGCTTTCATTTCGATACTATAATTGTGAAGCCAATATGTGGCTACAATTGTTGATGTAAGGGCTATGCCCAAATTGCGATACTCTTGTCTAGATGGTTTAATATGAGACAATGTTATATAATTCTTATGAAGCTATCTTATACTATGTATGTGAAATAAAAGTAGAAGACTATGTAATCTTCTTATATGAAGGGTCTATATATACTCGATAAATATATATTATGTGTAAGCGACAGGTGTAAGTAAAACTCAATGTAGAATTAATCAAAATGTTTTAAATTTTCCGCATTTTTAACCTATGAATTAAATGATGAATACTAAGAGGCCAGTCTTAGTCCTCTTCGATGACACCGACACCAGTTAATCTAGGGGTTTCTCCCCGGATGTGACAGTCTTAAGGATCACATAGGTGTGTATTGAAGGAGGTGTATGGGTGTTTCCTTCATGTCTTACCTTAGTGAGTCTTAGGATAATCTTTTTTAGGGAAACTCCCACGGAAATGAGTTCACTTTCTCTAGCTTGATCTTGGGGGTTCACGAGGTCTTGATAGGAATGTGGTGTTCTTGATCAAAGGGAACATTTAAGGGGCAATAAGTGGGAGTAGTAGTATGGGATGCTACACTCACATTGCACTTAGTGTAACTTATAAGTCCTATTGGAGTAAGGCACTTAGGTGAAGTTCTTAATATATGAATGCTCCTCTATTGCGTAATTATTAGTTTTTGGACTTGTCTCCCAACGCGAGGTAAGCCTATGGTTGGTGGTCTTAAGGATCACTTAGGTGTGTATTGAAGGAGGTGTATGGGTGTTTCCTTCATGTTTTGCCTTAGTGAGTCTTAGGATAACTTGGTTAGGGAAACCTTAAAAGAGATTGGTTCACTGTTTCGGGAATAAATGTGTTCATTGTAATGCTAAAAGGGTTCACTGTAACTTTTGTGTCGCTTACTGTAAAATGAACCTTTTGTAAAAGTTATAGAAATCCTTTTCTAAATGTTAAATGATGTTATATATGTTGTTTGGCTTCTATATTCATGAAGGTTTTACTTAATTTGCATTAAAGAGTAATTTTACTAAAAATGTCCCGTTTTACATGTTTTTGCATATGCCATCCTTAGTACGTTGTTTGTCCTAAACCCATACTTTTCTATACTCTATAAGTATTGGTTTGGAAGCAAGGAGAAGTCTAGAAGGCAAAACTTGGGAATCTACACTCTCAAGACTTGGTATGTCCTCATATATTAGAGGACATAGTCTATGTTTCTTAGTTTCTTTATTTAAGACTTATTATGTATTTCTTTTAATGTAAACGGCCGTGTCCCTGATATATTATGTTGTGTCTTCAAGTTTGGCTTGTGACGATGAGACTTTCATTGTATTTATGAAAGAATTCCTTTTTATATTAATTGTCGTGAAAAGTTTTAATTACGCATTACTTTTTATGTCGTATGCAATGAACAATAGTTAAAAGGCTTATATAAGACCCGAAAGGGTCAAGTATACCTTGTATCGATCCAAGAGTGCCCCCTTCTTCTAGGGTGTACTTGCGGATCGTTACACCCAACTCCTTTCGGACCTTACTAGTGATTTCCTTCTTGGCAACAGATACTTTGGTCTCAATCATTTGAGGCATCCTACATACTATCTCATCTGCTAATGCCTTGGTTTGGCGCTGGTCTGCAATCAATTTCTCAAGAAAATCTACAAGGATAGTCAAAAAAGTACCTGAAGGTTGAGCAGTGGCGGTTGGCTGTGAAGCTTCTATGTCCGGTTGAGATGATTCTCCTTGCTCAGGTACTCTGTCAGCCTGTGGTAATTCTAAAGTAACTTGCGGATCAATAGTCAGATTACCTATTGTTGCAATTTTAGCCCCAAATAGGCTTTTGCCGAATCTATTATCTTCAACACATGAATGATTCTTGAGGTCTCACACCATCGATCAACTAAGCGGTTGGGAGGAATCTTTGCTTGGAGACATAACTTCCCTATAAGATAAAGGAAAGTAAATGCTGCTCTCTCATTTAAAGCCTTGTCTCTCATTTCAGTCGCGATGATTCTCCCTGTATTAACTGGGTAACTGCTCAGTAAGCACGCCACAAGTGAAGCAAGGGATGGAGGAAGTGTGTTATCATTTGCTATTGGCCGCAATTGTGCCCGGACCCCAACCCACCATACTTTAGCTGGGAAAGTCAATGTAGCTTTCGTGTTGGTTATTGGCATAGTAGTGATCCAGCTTGCATGTTCCCCATCTATGGAAATTTGCTTGGCGATCCACCGCAACACCCTTTCTTGAGAAGCCTAATTTTCCATGGTTACTGCATTGGTAACCTCATGGTGCTTCCCTTAAAAAAGTCCTACTGATGGTGGAGCAATGTAGTCCGGTCCATGCAACATTCGGTTAATAGAATTTTCCAAAAATGTCAATGGACTTGCCCTTAACGATAATTGAGTCAAGGGGACTTAATGTAGTATCAAACTCCTTCTGCCCTCTTTTTTGTGCTTTCAGTGGAAGAAACAATATTTATCAGAGTGGTTGCAGAGGATGTATAGAACTCCTTAGTCAGGTGACTAGCAATCTCTTGGTGCATTATCCATCCACTTGAACTTATGAAACTGAAACGTCTGATAAATATCTGGAAATGCCCTGATGTCACTGATTATCACCCTAAATTTTGAGTAAAATAGCACGATCCTTGAAGCTGCCATTCTTGATCACAATTCTTCGGTGGAAGAATTCTTTTGAGCGATTCATAGTCCACATAGTACGGTAACATGCTATGAGTTGTTCTCGGTGATCTGGATGATGTTCCTGAGCATGCACGTACCGTACCATGGTCTCTTCATCTTTGAGTATCTCATCAAGCTCTGTTTGTCGAGCAACTGTTTGAGCTTCTGTTTCATGTCTTGTATATCTTGCTGGAGATGAGGTGTGTAAATCTGCCTGAGAACTGCTTTCAGCTACAGCATTGCCCCCTGAGTCATTGTTCACATTTTTGCTAGAGTTGTCACCATTATGGCTACGTGATGTAGAGTGAGATTGGTTGCTAGAAGTTGCAACATTCTAAGAATCATTGCCCTCTTCTTTAGATTGAGAGGGGGTGTTCTGGAGCAGGCGTAGTTGGACTTGTGATCTGGTGTCCCGAGCTAAATGGTGTGTCGGGGTGACATTTAACTGAACCTAAGACCCACTAGCTTCAAATGCGGCATAAACCTCAGATTGGAATTTGTAGGAGGCAGGCCTTTTAGCATTCTTTATTCTTGGTCTACATGGCATTTTTCTAGTACAAATGACAAATCTTAGCACGAGTGCGAATAATTGACATTATCGGGTACTCAGAGTTCTCATGTGTTTAACATCATGTTACACCTTGCCTTAAGAATGACTTCACCCAATCTATCATCATGAAGGCTCACGGAATCAACAAAACATAATATGTAATATTGGTAAGAGCGTAACAAAATAGAAGAAAAACTTCAAAAAGAGCATACTTGTAGTAAACCCACTTCAAACTAACTCTTCCTATCCCAAGTTATCCTAAGACTCACTTAGGTAAGACATGAAGATATAGACCATACAATCTCTTCACTACACACCCAAGTGATTGTTAAGACTACCAAGTACAAGTACACTTCATTTTTTTAACAAGTCAACATTCAATACCAAAGACACTAGAGATATACTTGCATTAAGGACATCACATAAGTGCCCTTCTCCAATAGGACTTGTAAGTTACACTAAGTGCAATTTCAAAGTAGCAATCCATACTACTACTCCCACTTAGTTCTCCTTGAGGATTCCCTTAGATCAAGCACACCACAATCATCATTAATAACTTCATCATATACGACACAACTTCAACATGCTTCTTTAACGTAAAACTTAAAGTCATATTACTTTCATTTGCATCATATCATGACCCATTCATACATTTACATATAAGGACACACCAAGACTCCCTCTAAATGCCTACTTGTGCAATGGACCGATAGTGTCTCATTCTAGCACCTACCCTAAATAGTACACCCTTAAGAAGACTTAGGTCATTTACATTCATTTGTGGGGGTTAGATTTAACCGACATAGACCATGAGAGCAAGACATGAAATCCCAGTATTAACCCCTAATGGATGAGGGATCCCTACTTTCCTAAGGTAGGGTCATACTTTAGCATTTACATGGAATCTCCAATAGCTATGCCTACGCGGGCGCATAGTTAAGGGATAAGGATATTGCTACTAAGTGACTCATTCTATACTAACGAGGTGTACATCTCAAGAGGTACTTTTGGTTACGACATATCTACTAAGGGCCCGTTTGGATGGGCTTAATAAAAGAAGCTTTAAAAAAGTACTTTTGAAAGTGCTGAAACTTTCTTTTTTTTTAAAATAAGCCTTATGTGTTTTGGATAAAAGTGCTTGAAGTTGCTATGCCAAACGTGAAAAGGGAAAAATGGAAGAAAGAGATGTTAGTGTCATGTTGTAAATTTGAGATTGTATAACAATATTAAGGCAAAAAGATAAAAATTGGTTTCAAACCTTAACAGCAAAAGTTTATCAGCTAAAAAAAGAAAGCAACCTCTACCGCCAGCTTTTAACTTTTGGCTTAAAAATCAGTTTTTTTTAACTTAAAATAAGCTATTTTCATATTGCCAAACAGCTAAATAAGTCAAAATCGCTTTTTAAGTCATTTTGACCAGCTTTAAGCTGAGCCAAACAGGGCTCTAACAAGTGTACCCAAGCTCTCCTTCAATCCTCTCAATACTAAGCATAACTCCCCCTTAGTCTTAAATATTCATACGTCACTTTAGGTTAAGGGATATCTATTTAGTACCATATCTAAACTCACGAAGTGTATTTATCCCTAGACGTTACTTTTGAATACCACATCTCACTCACGAAGGGCATCAACCTTCAATTTATCTTGAAAACCTCATTGGAAATAGTGAGGTTTCTACTAAACACTTCATCTCAACTTACAATGAGTGTTCACCCCAAAATCCCTTTTCATACTATAGGAATAGTAAGGATGGTCTAGACACTTCATCTCCTCTCACGAAGAGTGTCTACCCTACAATTCCCCATTTCATTTATAACTTTACTTCGTACATTCAAAGTGTTTGTGTGAGTACATGTGAGTATACTTTTAACATAATAACATTTGTTCACATCATTGACTTCTAGACATGCTCATACCCATATTTAACATGATTAGCGCAAATCATACTTCACATATGTATACATACTTCATTTAGACATGAACTCTTCAAGATACTCATTTTAACCTTCTAATACACATCATGCATACACATATCAAAATCATCCTTTAACTTCACATATCATGCCTTCAAGGGTATTCTCACAATACCAACATAGCTTAAGTACACCCGCCACAAAAGGTGGACATACACTCAATAGTTACATCATATAACTTTAACCAAAATAGAACAACTTACCCTTCATCCAATCCTTTACCACTTTTCCAATATTTCACCAAAAAATCATAACAGTCATAATACGTCATAGATTAATCACAACATAATATAGAAGAAAACCATAGTTCCTAACCTTTCAAACCACGCACTTAAACCCACTTCATAAGACACACAGTTGAGGAATTTGCATTGAGCATTGGGTCCTTGAGGTTTTTAACCTTAAATCAAATCAACTAACATTGAAAAATATCATATTACTTCATTAAAAAGTTTTTCATTAAAGACCCATGCTTAGAGTTCAAAATATAAGAGGTTTGGAGTTTGAAAAACCCTTTTGAAAAATTCCTTAATGGGCTACTTTAATGAATAAGAGTCAAGATGGAAATACCCATACCTAAATGAGAAACCCACGCATATTTTGGTGAAGAAAACGTCCAAACCTTCAACCCTCGCTCCACCTTGAGTCTAGCTCCAATATGCGTTTTGGAGAGAGCATTTTGAGAGCAGCACTTTTGAGAGTTCTTGAAATTTTTTTCTAATGAGGTATTGGGGTTTTTTTGTTGGGGGAAATGGGTGTCTAATTAACCTAAAATAAGTACATAAAAACCACCCAAACTACCCAAACATCCCCCTACATTGAATTGGAATACTTAGACGGAGTCAAACTTCACTTAATTTTTTTTGGAATTTTTTCGGTCAGGGAACAGTCGCGTTCGCGGAGCCTGTTCCCACAAATTATGGAAAATTTGTTTTGTACAAGAAGTGTGTGACCGGACGCGATGCACGTTCGTTTCAACAGTCACCAACCCCTGTTTTGTGTTTTTTTGCTTTTTTTTTTTCATCTCCTTGGGCGCTGCTTGGCCAAAGTTTGCGTCCTCCTTTGGACCTTAGGGTGGTCCCCAGGGAGTCGTACCCAGATTTTTTGACCATAAACATGTTACTATAGGTTCTAGTGTCATCCCCACTGATTTTAGACTCAAAACAATACACATAAACACATACAGCTTACAAGGACACGCTAGCACACACACAAGGCTAGGTTTCGAACGTCTGGGTCATTCCTTGACGATTGGCTTCCAAACCTCACCAAGTGAATTATTATGCTAAAATAAATAATTTTAGATCATTTTTTTAACTTATGTAACACATGTGAATCTCTAGCTTGAAATACTTCATATTTAGGGTCATAACAACATTGCACTAGACTAACCCAATGGCTATCAAAGATCGGGTAAACAACCCAACATCTAACCATTTGATTATTTCCTTTTTCATCACCTCTTGCATTGGTGGGTTGAACCTTCTTTGGTGCTTTATTTTAGGTATGACATCTTCCTTTCCCTTCTAGTCATGGTCACCATTTTGTTATCACCGCTACAGACTACTTCACCAAAAAATTTTGTGTTTGCAAATTCCTTGAGGTATTCCAATTATATCGGTAATGGTCCAACCCATAGCTTTTCTAAACCTTTGAAGCCTTATAACCACCTTCAGTACATGTCCTTTATTTAAAGCTACAGACAATATCACAGGTTACAAGTGTTTGTTAGTACCCAAAAATCATGCTTGAAGGTGATTGGGCCACTGTTTTTAACTCCAAAACTTGTGGTTCTTCAAGGAGGGTTTTGGTGTTTTTTGTTTTTTTTAGCTGTAGGATTTGTCCTGTTTTTCAAATCAAGTCTATCTTCTTGGTTGCATACGAATGTGATCCCATACCCTGTAAAGCATTTACAGTTTCTCCATAATCAGATCCGAAATCCGCATCAAAGTTCATCAACACCGCGACTAATGTTTCAGCCGATGTCCTCTCTTCTATGGGTGACCTTAAGTAATAATTAATGACAACTTCAATTGCAGATACCACTTCCATATCTCGTTTTTGTTTCATTGATCTGATTATGTTCATATTGACTTCCTCTAAATTGAGTCTAAACTTCAACTCACCTCGCTCACTCAACCAAAGCTCTTCCATAGCCAAAAACGGTCTTCCCACAATTATAGGAAACTTCAAAGTCTGCTTCACAAGCCAAATAACATAATCTGTTGGGAAGAAAATATTCTACATGTACGCAAACCTACACAAGTTTCCTTATACTAACCTCTTTTGATGCCTGTCCCTCCTAATCAATCTCATTGCGTAGGTTTTGCATTCCCAAACCCACCTCTCATAATGGCTAATGGCTCAAATTAAGCTAGACCCAAGACCACACATAACTTTTGCTAACTTGATTGTCCCAGTGGTGCATGAGATTGTTAAAACACCAGGATCTTTTTTTTTTAAAACCAGGGATCTGGTTGCAATAGAACTGCAATGATGCACATCATTAGAAAAATCAAGACTTACAACTTTTTTATTGGTAACCAAGTCTTTCATAAACTTGACATATCCTGGAATTTGTTATCTACCAGCAGAATATTTACTGAAAGTTGCTTCAGCATGGTGATGAACTTTGTAAACTTTCCATCTTCAGCTCTTTTTTTTTTAGTCTATCAGGAAAAGGATGAGGAGGTCTAGGAATCTGTTGTAAAAGCAATTTTTCCTGGATCTCTTTCTTTTTTCCTTCTGCTGGAATTGCTCTGTGCTGGATTTCCTCCAAGTCATCTATAGGTTTTTTTTATCCTCCTTTGTGCCAGTTTGCTCCTTAACCTGTTCATCCTTGGTACTTGCAAAATTTAGTTAGATAACACTTTACCACTCCTCATAGTGATGGCCATGCAGTGTCTGTCCTTTTTGGGATTTTGAATGGTATCACTTGGTAGTGAACCATTGTTTCACTAATTCAAAGGTGTTGCGAGTTGTACTAACTGTTGCTCTATTTGCTTAATAGATATTGTGTGAGTGTCAACCAGCTGACTTATGCTTGAAAACTCACCCCTTATTTCCTTAACTCATGCATCTGTTGGTTCAACCTTTTGAAGCATCTTGGCCATCATGTCTTCCAACTTAGATCCATTGGAATTACCATTCGTTCTTTCTCTGCTATTGGGGGCACAAATACACATTTTTGTACCCATCTATATTTTTCCAGTTCCCTTGCTCTCTGTTTGGTGGTCTATCATACTGACTATCTCTGGTGTAGTTCCGACCTGCATTTACAGAATTGTACCCTTGATGTCTAGAGTTATGTTTCGGAAACCTCCTTGATTTTCCGAGTAGTTAGCTTCCTCATATATTTCAATGTATTGATCTTCATACCTGCTTTGTTGTCCCACAACATTGACTTTTCAGACTTTGACACAATATGCTTTGTCACAAAATCAATTTGAGTTCTCAGATGTGCCATGTCCTGGTCACTTTCTTCTTCCGCTTTCTCTGTTTAGTTGACATCTCATATGCATACCCTAGTTCCCCTAATTCTGCATCTCTGGTGTACCATTCCCTATTGTTTTTGGAAACTTCATCTAACAGTTGCATGCTCTATACAAATGGTTTCCTCATAAAAGAACCTCCACGAACTGCATCAACCACAGGTTTAGAGTTAAGAGACCTATAGAAAGCTTGTTAAGATGCCTCTCATTAAGATCGTTGTTGGAGGATTTCTTCAACTTTGGTTGAACCTCCACCAAGTGTCATCTTTTTTTGGGAGGGGGTCATCTTCTTTACCTGGTAACTGCTTATGTGTACTGATCTCATCATTCATTTGCAGTCTTCTAATTTACTAACAGTTCAAATGGATTCATTTGGCATCTCATCCAACCAAATAGTTGCTTCCCCAGTAAGAGATAAGGCAAATAACCTTAGCCTCATTGCAGTTTGACTAACTCCAAGAATTTCTTGGATTTGCAGATTCCCAGAAAATTCAGCAGATGCTAGTTTGCATCATCACCAATTTCTCTTCTAAAAATTCCTTTGAGATTTAGCAATTGTATCATTGTACTATTAATGGTGAATTACCCCTGGAGGTAGTGGAGGTAACACTATAGTTCCAGTGGCTCCAAGTCCATCAAAATTAGCATTATCCTCTTCGTACATCATGTGAACTAGATGTTGAAATCTACCTCTTTGGGCTACAGGTGGTCGATGTGGAGGGATCATATCATCTGTGTTTTCATCTACTTCTCTAGGTGGAACCATCCTAACATTCTGAGGAATACCTTGTCTAGCTTGACCAATCCTCACATTCTGTTGCACATGTCGTGCAACATCCAGTTCAGTCTCTAGGCCCAATTTCTGTCTTTGAGCCTCTAATTCTTGAGCATTAACCATCTTGCGTAAGTTTTCCTGGAGTTCCGAGTCGTAAGGAAGCAATGTGGCTCACTTACTTCTAGTGGTAGTTATGCACAAACAGATTTATTTGTATTAGATCAAAAATAACAACACAAATGAAATTAGGTAATTATAACTACAAGTTGAATACAAGCTAGTAAAACACTTCCTGAATTGAAACTCCCCGACAGCTGTGCAAAAATTTGATATGTCCAAACTTAAACTTCAAATAAAAGTGTAAACGATCGCTGTTAATTTACAAAACTCAAATAGAGTTGAGATTGTTCCCACAAAGAATTTCTTTACAGATAATGTTTTACTGTCTCTCTTGTCCGATTACTGTTACTATATCCTAATAAATTTAGACAAAAAGTAAAATTTGGGTAATGAATAGCAAGTACCAATTTTTAAAACTAATGATCAACATTAACAAATCTATTGTATAAACGATAACTATGTGTGAGACCTCCAAAAATGAGTTAAGGCGTCTAGACCCTCACATGTGTCTAAAATGGTAAAAATATGTTAAATAAGTGTTTTAAAGCATGCATGATTGATTTGAAGGCATTTTGAAGTACAACGTCCAAGACATTTGAAAGTTAGCCCTTGTGATGCCTCGTTGACTGCGTCCGTAGGTGCTGCATACAATTTGCAGCATGCACGCTACCCTGCAAGGGGTGAATTCCCAATTCACCCCATGTTTCAAACTTACCCCAGGTGGTTAATTCATGAATTTTTGGGTATATTAAGTTGATTTATAACATCAAAATCCCAATACCCAATTCATTACTTCAAAACTAGAGTTCCCTCCTAAACTAAACCTCTCTAGAAGCATCAAGAAGAGATGAAGCTCAAGGTTAGCTTGTAGATGGGATTGAGTTGGTTTCTTCACCAAGTTTTTGTGGTTCCTTCATCTAATAAAGGTATGGTGATCCTTCATCTTTAGATAACCTTCCATCTAAGGATTTCCTTCAAATCTTTTAAAAGAGAATTTATGATCAAACTTCTTATCTCTCAATCTAGCCATGAGTTCTTTCTAAAAACGATTTCAAAAGCATGATTATGATGGTTTGATGATTAGCTACTGCTTTTTATGTTGAATTCAATCCAATTTCATGTTGCACCCATGTTACCTCCCAATCTTGATTTAGCCTATATGGTTGCATATTATGATCTTGATACTAGAATGATTATTAAGATTCAATTATGATAAATTGATTTAGCTACTGCCTAAGATATAAATTTATGATGAATTGTGAATATTCTATCCAATAAGGTTTAAGGTTTGAAGATTTGAATAAGATTGACCTCGGTTCTTCTCTTCTATGGATTGGCAATGTAGAGTATTTGATATGATCTTGATCTTATTATAGTTGATGCATGATTTCGATTATGTTAGTGTACATGCCCTAGATATGGATTGTTGTTGAAAAATGGGTATTGATCAATGATGATCAAGACCTTGGTGAATCCATAAGATACCTACTTCATCTACTTTTCGTATAGGATTTATAGATGATTGGTGGTGTTTACTTTACTGTTATTACATATGTGATGTGATCATGTCCTTGAAGGCAATTGTATTATCAAGGTGTGGTGGTTATGATCACCAAATGTGAAGCATGCCTAGTCTTCTATTCCAGTTGTGATCTAGGTTGGGTGTTAATGTTAATCTGTGAATGAACCTCATGTTAGGGTTATGTTTAGTGATGCCATTGATGAGTATTGATGATCAATTGAATCCCACTACCTATTGCCCCATGTGATGTGTTTATTAGCTAATGTTATGAGTCCTAAAGTGTAATGTGAATGGGGGCTTGTCTCCTACACTAATTGGATGTTGTTGTCTATGCTCAATGTGCATTGTGGTCTCCAGGGTGGTTGCCTCAATGTGTTTGTTGAGACATTGCAATGATATGTTACAATGGTATATACACTTACAAACATTGCATTGCTTACAAGTAGAATAAGTTCATTGTGTATAATGAAGGGAATTCCCCTCCCCATTTTAAAAAAAATGGGGCAACTTATTGTTTCTTCTATACATTAAAGCTTATGTCTGAGTAGGTCCAGGTATCCCTTAACTAGGATGACTTCATAGGTGTACTACACACGTGTGCTTTGATAGGATAGTTCCTAGGTTTGTGATCTATATACATGAATATGAATGCATGAATATGTCTTATATGATATGTTGTAAAGCGTATAATATGATGAAGTATGAATATGCATTGTGTCTAAATGTGTTTATATGAAAGGATTGCTCATATAGTCTCACCTAAGCACTAATGCATGAATAAAGTACAAGTATGAACATGTATTACCTAAGGGTGTTTATGTGAAAGGTTTTTGTCACATATATATATTCACACACACCTCATGTATTTATGATCTAGTTAATGGAGGGGCTCTTTAAGGTGTTTTTTTCAAGAGTCCCTACACCTAGATGGTTTTTTTACATATCTAGTACATGTGTAATGACTTCTCACATTATTTAAGGTTTAATGAACTCTCATCTATGAACTAGGAGTTAACATATTGAGGCGTAAATCTCCTTAGCCATATTTTATAAAGTAAAGATAATAATGACTTTTCATTAAAGGGAACTTAGCTTAGCACCAAGTGAACTTAGATGAGGGGTGCCTCTTCCGAATGTGGGAAGTCTTGTTCACCATTGTCCTCATGAGGTGGATAATTACAATGCCTCAATATCCATAAATAGGGTTCCCATATAAGCCTCCAAGTTCCATAAACTATACTTGCCACATAGGATCTAGCAAGTGATATCACCTAATATGCTAGCACGTGTTAATGTTCTCCTTGGCTAGGTACTGCACCTTCCCTTGGTGTAAGGCTCCATAATACCGAATTCCATGTTTAGCACCTAAGGTCTTAGTGTCGATTAAGACTATAGTTTCCCTAAAGTAAAATGGAAAATGGAAGTAAAGTGCGGACCTAACTAGGAAACCTCAGGGAGTTTCTTAGTGTATGTGGGGATTGAGCTTCACTATGCAATTGCACAAGTATCTCTTAAGTGAGTTCTAGGAGTGTTATAATGTATATATATATGTTTTTGTTCCTTATGCATGACATTGTAGTGTTGTATCTTGTTGTGATGATGTGCATAGTATGTGTCCTAATCAGTATATGTGATATGGTATTACCTTATATGCATAGTGTGGATCTTATTGACCATATGATGAAGGTATTGCTTGACATTTATAAAGTGTCTATCTTGCCTTGTTGATGTATGAAGTGAATGATGTGCTTGTTGTCTCCTGATAAGTTTACTTAGTAGAGGTTATGGGGCTTCACGTGTACATTGCACTAGTAGACTTAAATTGAGGTTATGAGTAAGTTCTTTATAAGGGTCTATGTAAAGTGAAGTTAGTATATGTGAGTATTAGATATGGTTCATTGTAAAGGTATTGGGAGTTTTGACTTAAATGTGTCTTATGGTATATTATTCTCCTATGAATGTATGTGTTGATTTAGGAAGGTTAATGTATAAGTACATTGTGGCCTTTGAGGTGATGCATTTCACAAAGTATCACTAGAGGTTAATTGGGAAGTTAAGAAGTTAAGGAATTAAGAAAAAAAGGGTTCAGTGTAAACTAAAACAAAGCTTATTGTAAAGGGATATAAGTTCCTTGTAAAGTGATGCAAATGTGTCTTAAATGCAATATATGACTTGTGTGATATTATGACTACTGTATATGCCTAAAATAAGTATGTGAATGGTATGATGCTTATATGTCTCCACTTTTATGATTTTCCACAAAAACAGGGCATGATCATGGTTTCAAGTTATACTTCACCTTTTTACACAGTGTCAGTTATGAATGCTTAAATGGTGTCTCCTAAGTGCAGGCTTAAATATGTGTTTTCCAAGGTCTCGCAAAGGAAATCCTAAGTTCAAGGACTTCCATTGTCAAGTTGGTTAAAAGTCATGAATAGTTAGTTATGTTTTATGTTATACGGGTCTGTCCCTAATGTATTTTAATGATGTTGACTTTAAGATGGCAACATCTTCAAGTTTACTAAGTATATATGTTACTTATATATTTTATAGAGATATAATATATATAATATATATAATATCTATATATTCTATTACTATCTATCTCTGTATGTATTTATTCTCTCCTCTCTATCTTATACTCTCTATATACTCCTCTCTCTCTATCTCTCTATTCATCTCCTCTCTGGCTCTGTAATGTATGTATCTCTCGACATATCTCTACTGGACAGCTCTTCTCGCATCTGCTCTGCTCAGCCCGTTTTCAATTTTCCGCTCCCTTCCCTATGCCTGTGCGCCTGATCACTCTCGGCTTCTATAGAACTCCGGAGTTTTCAAGTATCCTGTTACTTCTGTGGGTGCGCCCAAGTCGTTCACAAACATGGAAACAGAGCATGAGGTTGATAAAAGTGTATTTTGGGTTTCAAGTTCTCATATTGCCACATCTAGTAGAGTCTCATTCATCGGTGGTAAGTCGCGACACATCTATGAGAGATATGCTATATGATGATATAGTTTCCCTTCTTCATCATTCTCATGTCGTGCCACAAAACTTAACTCTATAAGATCTCTCTCTTATGCTTTCTTGTCCACTGGTCTTTTAGATAGTATTGCTTGATGAATGGTAATCTCTATCTTGACAAAAAAGGGAGAAAAGGTGAGTTTGATGTTTATCTTGGTTTTATTGTTTGATGAGTATGTGTGAAAGTAAATTTTTGCATGCTTTGATGATGTGATGCCATTTATTGGTATATGTGATTTAAGTGAGATGACATGTTATGTGAAGATTTATGTTATAATAAGGTTGGAGCTTTTTGAAGAAGTTGTTATAGTTGAATTGAGCTTCCTTTTTGGATTATAAGTTTCTTTATGATTTTGCATGATGATAGTCTTATGATATGGTTTAGACTTCAAATGTTTTGAAGAATGTGTTAAATGATAAAGATACATGTTACCTTTGTATAAGTGAAATGGTTCCATGTTGCCCTTTGTATATGAGTGGTTCTTCATAGTTACTTTGTATGGATTTGATTCATTTGTATAGACTGGATCCTAGACTTGTAGGGTGATGATGTGGGTTTGGATGACCTAGAAGTTACCTTACCTTAGTTTTGAAAGAAAAGAAAGAGGCCGTATGTCTAAGTCTCTTCTATTTTTTCCCCTATGGCTTTTATGATCCTTGGTAATTATGGTAGAGTTGAGACCTTATTGGTTGGGTAGTATGACCTAACTTGATGGTTATGAGTTTCCTTTGGGTATTAGGACTAGAGGAAAGATGATGGTTGAGTTAAGTTCTTTTTAAATGGTTTACCCTAAGTGGGGGATGGTGATGTGAGTAGTAAGATTTTGATATTCTTATATTGTCTTTCTATTCTTACTTGAGCTTGAAATTAAGAAGTTCCTATAAGCTTGTTTATGATAGGAGTATTTCCTAAAAGTATGAGTAATATATCCTCCATATGTTATGTATGTCCTAATTGACTCTATGTTAAGCATGTTTTAAGGATTCTAAATTGCACGAAAAAGGATTTTTGATCAAATTCATATTCTTTCATGTTGATTGTGCATCTTGTTGTGTACATTGTGCATTAGACTTCATGAGATAAGGTAAGAAGCATATTGATGTCACTTTGAAGTGTGGTATTTAAAACCATCAATGAGCAATTGGGTCTCCTTAAAAATTAAAAATTTGAGTCTCTTGAAAATTATGTGACTTTTATGATTCGTGAAGTATGAATGTAGGCTCACTATTAAAAATTTGTGTCATGTCTAGCTAATGTCCTTGTGTATGCCTATAAATTGTAAGATTTTCCCTAAATGATGCATGTTTATGAAATGCACTGTTATGCTAGAAATTGAAATCTATGTGAAATGACTTCCTATTGTTGTAATGTGTGTGGTGAGATTTACCATTTTGACTTCACTAGGAAGAAAGTTTGAGCATGTTTTGTTTTAAAAGTTGGAACTTCTCATTTAAAATGAATTGACCATTGTTTGTTGATTGGGTATGAAATCATGAGACATGTAAGTGTGTTGAGGATAAGGACATTCCTCCCTAAACATAACTAAGAATGGCATGGTTGAGTATGTCCCTCATGGAACTACGACTAACTAATAAGAATACATTGTTGATCTACTTGACCCAAGTTTATATGCATTGAAGAATGAGTGCCTAATTGCTTCTTGAGTGTTGTTGAATCTGCCTAAGTGTGACTTAAATGTGGTTGCATAATGAGGTCATAGTAAAATCAAATGAAAATGACCATATTATGATTAGGAGAATGATGTTCCACCTATGAACATAACAAGAGCCTATGTGAATTGATGCATTAAGGAGTGAGTGAATAAAGTTTTTTCTTGCTTGTGTTGCATTCAGTGCTAAATGATTTGAAGGTTGGTGTTCATTGTATGTTTGGTACATTGACTTCTATGTGAAGAGGTTATGAATGTTATGAGTTGCTCTATGGGTCATTAAAGTCCTTGTCGTGTTTAAAGTGTTCCAAGTGTCATTCGAGGATGAATGTTCCCAAGTGAGAGATATTATAAGACCCCCAAAATGAGTTAAGGTTTCTAGAGCCTCACATCATCATGTATGATTGATTTGAAGTCATTTGGAAGTCAAACGTTCAAGATGTTCGAAAGTTATCTCTTGAGACGTGCATGTGTGTCTTGGTATGTCTTTGACATGTTTTACGTGTTAGTTCTGGTTGAAATTAATATGAAAGGTCGTTAACTTGTTGATGAATGTATTTATGTTGGAAACGTCCAGGTACGACTCAAGAAGGACCCAAAGGTTGTCGAGGCACTACCTTGGCAGTGTCAATCGATGAGCCAATCGAAGCCTCGTGCATGGGATGACACCCCGTTGATGGGGTCGTAGATTAAAACTTAGATGTGTGAGAATGAGACCCCAAGAATCAGCCTCAGTCACCATTGAAGGAGCACCAGGACAGGCCGTCACTCCATCGAGGCCCCGTCGACTGGCGTCCGTAGTGCTACTTGCAATTTCCAGCATGCATGCTGCCATGCAAGGGGTGAATTGGGAAATTAAACCCACATACCAAACTGTCTCTAGGTGGTTATTTCATGTATTCTTTGATATTTTAAGTTGATTTATAACATGAAATCCCAAAACCCAATTCATTCCTTCAAATTAGACTTCCCTCCCAAACCAAACCTTTCTACAAACCTCCATGGGAGATGAAGCTCAAGGCCAGCTTGAAGATGGGATTGTGATGGTTTCATTCACCAATGTTTTTCCTGTTTCCTTCTCTAAAGGTGTATGGTTTATCCTTCATTCTTTATAATAACCTTCTCTAAGGAGTTCTTGCAAGTTTCATTGAAATAAATTTATATCAAACTTCTTATCTTTAAATCAGCCATTGGTTCCTTTCTATAACGATTTAATGCATGATTATGATGGTTTGATGGTTATCTATTGTTTTCCATGTTGAATTCAATCCAATTTCATGTTGAACCCATGGTCCCTCCCAATCTCGATTTAGCCTATATGGCTGCATATTCTGATATTAATGCTAGAATGATTTATATGAGATTCAATTATGATAAATTGATTTACCTACTACCTAAGATGTAAATTTATGATGAGTTATGAATGGTTGATCCAATGTGGATCAGGTTAGAAGATTTGAATGAGATTGACCTATGTTCTTCTATATTTTATGGATTGGCAATTTAGAGTACTTGATATGATCTTGATCTTGTTATGATTGATGCATGATTTCGATTATGTTGGAGTAAATGCCCTAGATATGGAATTTTGATGAAATATGGGTATTTATCAATGATGATAAAAGCCTTGGTGAATTAATATTGCCTACTTCCTCTACTTTTCTTATTGAATCGCGAGATGATTGGCCTTGTATGGAATTGTGTTGTATGATCCACTTATGGTGGTAGTGTTTACTTTATTGTCATTATATATGTGATGTGATCATGGACTTGAAGGCAATTGTATTATCAATGTGTGGTGGTGATGATCACCAAATGTGAAGCATGTCTAGTCTTTTATTCCAATTGTGATCTAGGTTGTGTTGTTAATGTATAAGCTTGTGAATGACTATGTTAGGGTTATGTTTAGGTGCTTCCATTGATGAAGTATTGATGGTCAATGAATCTCTACCTATGTGCCCCTATGTGAATGTCTTATTGGCTAATGTTAGGAGTCTAAAGTGTAATGTGAAGTTAATTTGTCTCCTATGCTAGATTGTGATGTGTGGTCTATGCTTGAATGGGCATTGTGGTCTCAAGAGGAAGGCAGACTCAATGTGTTGTTGATATCCATTGCATGATCATGTTGACCAATGTGCACACACTTACAGCCCATGCATGCTTACAAAGTAGTATAGGTTCATGGTGTCTAATGAAAGGGTATACTTATATGCACTTGTGTCTACTAATATGCATGTAAAGCTTATGTCTATGAAGTTGTTATATATCGCTAACTAGGATTACATGACAGGTATACTAGTATGGATAAAGGTATGGGACCTTTCCCATGCATTACACATGTGTGCCTTTATAAGATAGTTTCCAGGTTTGTGATCTATATACATTAATATGTTACGAACATGTCTTATATGCTATGATGTAAAGTGTATGATATGATGAAGTATGAATATGCATAGTGTATAAATGTGTTTATATTAAAGGATTGCTCATGTAGTTTCACCTAAGCACTTATTCATGAATAAAGTACAAGTATGAAAATGTGTGGCCTAAGGGTGTTTAAGTGAAAGGTTTTCTCACATATATGTATATACACACACTCATGTATGATGATTTAGTCAATGGAGGGGATCTAGAAAGGTGTTCTCAAGAGTACCCTAAACTAGATAGTGCTTTTCATATGCTATGTCCATGTGAAAGGACTTTTCACATGATTTAGGTTGATGAACTCTCATCTATGACCTATGAGCTAAGAATATCAGGAGTCAACTCTCTTAATCATACATTTTATAAAGTAAAGATAATAATCGCTTTTCTGGAATATGGTCGGTGCATTACATAACCTAAACGGTATCATTTTGGATGTGAATGTCCCATAAGTGCAAGTAAAGGTGATCTTATCTTGATCATCAGGGGCAATAGAGATTTGATTATAACCCGAATAGCCATCAAGAAAACAATATCACCTTTTCTCTGCGAGTCTGTCTACATTTGATCCATAAAGGGCATGGGGAAATTTTCCTTCTCAATATACACATTCAATTTCCCGTAGTCCACACAAACTATCCATCCGGTCACTGGCCGCATTGGAACAAGATCGTTCCTCTCATTAAGCACCACTGTCATTCCACCCTTTTTAGGCACACACTGAACAGTGCACACCCAACTACTGTCTGTAATATGATAAATGACTCCGGCATCCAACCACTTGATGATCTCCTTTTTCACTACCTCTTGCATATGTGGATTCAACCTTCTTTGGTGCTCAATACTTGGTTTGTGATCGGGTATGAGTTGGATTTTGTGTGTAAAAATATCGGGAGGAATACCAATAATTTCTTCAATAGTCCAACCAATGGATCGTATGAAACTCTTCAAAACCTCCACTAAACACTTTACTTGTTGCCCATTCAAATCCGTTAAAGTTTTCACCGGCAAAGTGTCATCTCTAACCAAGAACACATACTTCAAATAAGGTGGTAGATCCTTAAGCTGTAATTTGGAGTCTCCTCAAAGATGGTTTCGCGGGTGGAGACTCACGATTCTTCATATCTAACTCCAATTTCTTTGGTTTTGATTGATATTCATTTCGTTCAAGTTCAGCCACTTAAGACCCATACTATTCAATACCATCACTTTCAAAATTCATTATCACTTCCGCTATTGCCTCGACGCCTAGTCGCTCTTCAATATGTACCTCAGATATACTCTCAACCCTGTAGGATATAGCAGATACCAATTGGAGCTCACCACTCTTTTTCATGGACCTCCATATGTTGAAAGTTGTTTCTTCATTGTTCCACCAAAACTTCATATTCCCCTTTTACATATCAACTAGTGCACGCCCGGTGGCAAGGAATGGCTTCCCTAGAATAATGGGAACCTCAAAATCAAGAATAAAAAAATCATCCAGAAATATGAATGACTCCACTTTCACAAGCACATCATCGAGTATACCAATGGGTCTCTTCACTGTTTGATTGGCCATCAGTAACCGCATCGTAGTAGGCTTTGTGTAACCCAAGCCTAAATTCTTATAAATAGAAAGAGGAATGAGTTTTATGCTTGCACCAAGATCACAGAGTGCTTTAGCAAAGTGTAGCAACCCGATTGTACATAGAATGGTGAAAGCGCTAGGATATTCCTTTTTCTGCACAAGAGACAATCTAGCCATAGCAGTACAATGTTGCATTCTCTCGTCACCCTCAAAACTCACGGAACTCGTCTTTATAAACATATCCTTCATAAACTTAGCATAAACGAGCATTTGTTCTAAAGCTTCTATCAAAGGGACATTGATGGAAAGTTGTTTCAGCATAGTGATAAATTGATGATATTTACCATCCTTGGTTTTCTTCACTAATCTATTAGGGAATGGTGGTCGAGGTCTAGTAGTGGGGCAACTTTTTGAGACACCTCTACTTGTTTCACCGTGTCGTCCACCAATTCTCCACTAATTTCTACTAACTATTTATCATTTCTCATATCATTTACTTCCACAGACGGCATAGGTGGATCAATTGTTTGCTTAACCCCTTGTGTAGTGATTTACATACAATGCCCATCTTTTTTAGGATTCTCGATGGTGTTTCTAGGAAGATTTATACATTGGCATGGACTCACAGTAGTAGACAAGTGAGTTATCTATAACTCAAGATGCTAAATCGAAACTGCAAGTACATCCACCTTTTGCGAAATGTTAGCTAAGTCACGTCTCATCTCCTTGGGTGTTAATCTTTAGTATCAAATCTCCTCGTTATCTTCTGTAACATATCCTCAACTCGCGCCATACTACCGCCATTGTCCCATTGAGCAACTTCCCGATTCTGAGGTAGAATATAGGGTCCACTCCGATCGTTCCTATACCATAGTTACCCCGGTTGAAGTTGTTGTCGCGGTTATAGTTTCCATCTAGAGCATATTGAACCTTTCAATTATAGTTACCATAGTTCTGACCTTGATTTACTTGACCTTGGCGCCAATTTTCCTGATTGGAGCCTTAGGCTTTTGGTCAGGAACCCCCCATCTGATTGTTCACTATATAAGCGTCCTCTTCGTAATAAAACTCATCTACTTAAGGTGGTGGTTTAGTGAAGAAGTTCACCGCATTTACCTTGTCTGCACCAGGAGTGTTATGTTTTAAAACTAACCCTATCTCAGTTCTCATTTTCGACATCTCATCACGAATCTCATTTGTCGCTGGGTTGTTTGTAGCTTGCACTACAAAGATGTTTCTCTAAGTGTCCTACTTTCTAGTGCACCAAGCCTTGTTATTGCGAGATATCTTCTCCAACTTTTCTGCGATCTCTACATATGTGCACTCTCCATTGGAACCCTCCGTAATATTATCGAGAATTTCTTTATTGTTATCGTCTTGACCCCGATAGAAGTATTCTTTCAATGACTCATCATCGATGCGGTGGTTTGGGATGCCTCTCACGAACGCAGTAAATCTATCCCAAGAGCTACTTATTGATTCTCGACGTAATGCCACAAAGTTTTTCACTTTATCTTTGTGGTTAAGCTTCTTGGGCACAGGGTAATACCTTGATAAGAACACATCTCTCAATTTATCCCAAGTTTAAACGGAGTTGTAGGGTAGATAAGTAAACCATATTGCGCTGTGTCCTGTCAGTGATAAAGGAAAAACTAGCCTATTAGATTGTATCCTACTAAATCATGTTGATAATTCTTTTCCTATTGCTACCTCCTTGGTCCAGCAAGTAGCAACAAAGCTAGTTCTAATGCGTGCACTTCTTAAAAAGACTTCAAAAAGAAAGAATTATCAATACATGCAAGAACCTATTTGAGAATTGCTTATTTTGTAGGTATACTTTGTTAATTACCCATGGTTCCCATGACCCTAGTTGTGGATTTAGTTACCCATGCAAGCAAGATCGCAATTCCAAGTTTTTAAAGAATAAATCATGAACTTACTTCAACAATAAGAATAAACCCTGAAAATCAACTTGAAATTGCAAGATGAAACTTCAAAACCAAATCCAGAAATTGAATTATTGCCAAAGTTTGAAAAAACCAATCTCGAAAAAAAACTAGAATAATGCTAATAATGTCTAACCCCAAAAATGAGGTTTTAATCCCTATTTATATAAAAACATTGTCCTAAATTAAAAGGAATTGAAATAATGAAAGTTTATCCAAAAATGTGGCATTGATAGACGACCCTTACTGATGGACAATCGATGGAGCGACGGTCCTTTGACTGCCTCTATCAGTTCAGACTTAAAATTATTTTTCTTCGTCAGCTCAACATCTTTTCTTAACCAAACGACGGACCTGCAGTACGTTACATCGACTCATATACGGTTTGTGGATGCTCCTCCGTCGTTACATACTTAGAATCTTGAGAAATCAGGTACTAGAGACTTCTCTGGATTGATCGATGGTTAAGCAGTACGGTCCGTCGATTGATCGATGGACCGTCGTTTGAGTTTGTGGTTACACACTTAGTCAGAGTTCCCTGATCTTCTCCCTCAGCCTGAACTACACATCGACAGTCACCACTTATGGACCGCAGATTGAATGACGAGTCGTCGATGGCCTTCGTAGGTCATCTTTCTTCACTCTTTTTGAGCTGCCTTCTACGTTTTTGATCTGGACATCTTTCCTGCAAAACAAACATAAAAACATGTTAAAACTACTACAAAAAGTCTCTAGACACACACAACTCCTATGCTAAATGCATTGAAAGCACCGTGAAACCAAGATATGTCAGACCTATGAACTGTGGACGAGTAAAACTAGACTTGAGCACTCTAGTGAAAGGTCTAAAAGAACTTGGAAAGAACAAAAGGATAATGTACTTAATAAAGAGATTCAGACGTGTAGTAAATGTCAAAGGACATCTACTACCTTCTGATTTGATTTTCTAACATTCATATTTCTTATGTGGACTCATCCTTTTGAAAGATGGTCTCAATGGTGAGATTGGTTCAATCTTAAGCAATCTTATTGAAAGTTGGTTGATATTCCTCCAGGAAATAAACCTTCGGGTTTGAAGTGAATCCTCAGTAGAACAATGAAAGTCGATGGAACTGCTGACAAATATAAAGCAATACTTTTTGTCAAAGTCTATAGGAAAAAACAAGGTCTTGATCTTATCCACACATACTCGTCAGTAACAAGAATTACATTCATTCGGATGTTAATATTAATAGTTGTGGTATACGACCTCCAAATACATCAAATGAATGTGAAAAAAACTCTCTTAAAAGGAGAATTCGAGAAAGAAATTTACATGAAATGGCCCGACAATTTTATGATTCCTGGTAAAGAAAAGAACGTTTGTGAACTTGTTAAGCCACTTAATGGACTAAACCAAGAACCTAAACAATGTCATATGAAATTTGACTAAACGTTGTTGGCAAAAAGATTTAAGAATGATGAAAGTGATAAATGTGTTTACATTAAAATCACAAGGTCATTGTTTATTTGTATGTTGATAACACGTTGATCGTCACTTGAGACACTAATGACAAATGCTACTAAAAGTTTTCTAGAAAGCAAGTTTAATATGAAATATCTTGGAATTGTTGATGTGATCTTATGTGTAAGAATCCTTAAAACTCCATAATGTTAAGCATTGTCACGATCTCATTGAATTGAAAAAGTATTTGACTATTTCAAATATTTAGATTTCAATGTTGTCAATACCCTAATAATTGTGAGCTTTGCATTTCAAAAAAGTGAATGCCAAAGTTACTCACAATTGGATTTTGTTAGAGTATCAAGAAATACGATGTATATCACGAAGTGTGTGCGATTAGATATAGCATGAGTTGTTAATGAAATGAGTTGGTTCACGAATGATCTCAATCGAACTCATTGGATGACAATAAAAAGAGTTTTGTCAAACAATATTAAAAGGATATAGTGATGCAAAATGGATCACCAGGATCAAATAAAGTAAAATCCACAAGTGGATATGTATTTACTCTTGGGGAGGAGCAATCTCTTGGAAATCTTCCAAAAAGGCATATATCGCTAGCTTTACAACAATTTCTGAGCTAGGTGATCTAGATAAGAAATGGTGAATAAGTTGAAAAAATCTGAAATTTCTTGATATATATATTATTTTTTGGCTAAAACCTTTAACAAAAACATGCACACACTCTGATATCAAGATGCAATAGGTAGGGGATGCAGCATGATGGTAACTAATATTCTATCTTTATATTAGTCATTCTTCACCTAGGGATGTTTATCCATAACCGACATATACCATGTGAGATACATGGAATCCGGTGTCATACAACCCCACATCGAAAGAAGGTGTCCTACTTAATAAGGTAGAACCATACATAATAGCTATCTAGGTGGATCCACTAGCTATAACCTACGGCGGCACGTAGTTAAGGGATAGCGAGATTGCTTCGAGAAACCCGACCTATTACATTAGCGGAGAGGCTTCCATCTCATGAGTATCACTTGGATGACCAAACGATTGATAGCAGAGGGGTCTTTTCATCATTGTAAATATCCACTCGGGGCTAACTTAAATCCTTTTTCTGATATCTTTAAGCTTTATTTTTCATACTTCATTAAAGTGGCTTTAAGACTTCTCACCCCTCATATTCAATAGCTCAAAGGTTCATAAAAAAAAGACATTATGTGAGAATTTACTTTTCACATAATTCTACATTAATACATTTCATGTGTGTGCGCATGCATATGTGAGAAATATTTTCACTATAAACCTCTTGGCAACCAATGATCATAACTCATAATCCATATACTTACATTCATAGTTATAGATAAGGGTAAATAGTGAGAAACTATCTTTCAATTGACACCATGAACTCTCCTACTCATGAATTAGGCATAAGAGTGGTGTGTGGTGTTCATATTGGTCATCATGATCACATAAGAGCAACAACTTAGTTACTAAGGATATCACCCTTCAAAGAACCACAACACATATACAATGTATCCCTCAAGTCATGACCAACTCATGAATAGAACATCTTGAGAATCTAGGTCACACACCCAAATTACATCATAGGAGACAAGAGCATATTCAACATTAGAACAGAAGACTCCTAACATGCATAAGATCAGATATTCATATAGGGTTCATATAGGTAGAGGTATTTCTACAAGAGTATTCATCACAACTAGTCATGTATCCATACCTAATTCTAACAAGATCATCATATATACATAACATCATCAATACACCTAGATCATGATACTACAATAAAATACTAACACAAGACCTTCAACTTGACATCATAAACCACAATTACCACTAACAAACAATTGCCTTGAAGGACATATCAAACATATAAAGATGTAACAGAATGTTAACACATGTCACCATAAGTGGATCATATCGAGAACCAATCAATATCCCTTATAGCCAGTTATAGGAAATAGGGTCAACTTACCAAACTCTTTTAAAGCTATGATCCATCATGATCATTACCAAACAATTCAATATCAATGACATAGTAACATTAGTAATAATTCAATACCACTATAATGAAATCATAATTGGATCATCATCGAATCAAGCTCCACAAGGAGGACCCACTTAAGGCTTAATTTGAAAGATCTAGGAGATCATGGTTCTTATGGACTGGGAATGAAAATCATAAGAATAACCATGATTAATCATATAATCATAATTATAATGACTTTGAAATAAGTTTGACAATAAACCCATGGCTAGATTGAAATATAGGATTTTTTACTTTAGATTCATATTGTAAAACTTTTGAAAAAACTCCTTCGATGAAAGATTAACTAAGGATCAATGGTTACCATACCTTTCTACATGAGAAGCCATGAAATTTGGAGAATAAAGAACTTGAAATTTATCTTCATGATTGTTCTTGAGCTTGGTCTCCAATGGGGATTTTGGGGGAGTTTGTTTTTAGAGGGAAAGGTTTGATTTGGAAGAATGAGTTCTAAGTTGGGGTTCAGTATTATAAAGTGATTTAAAATACCTAAAAATACCATATTTTAATTAGGAATTGGGGTGAATTTCCCAATTCACCCCTAGCATGGCAGCGTGCAGCATAGAATTGTCGGTTCAACCTACGAATGGCAGCGACGGACAGTTGGTGGAACGACAACTCCATCCTGCACATAAGACATTAATGAATGAGGGTCATTTTGAGGGCTGAGCTCCCACATCTAAGTGTTTAGTAACACCCCCGATCGACGGGGCGTAGGTTAGAGTACGGGGTATTGATTGCAAGTCGTCGTTTGGACACTGCTAAGGCAGTGTACTGCTAGCTTTTGGGTCCTTCTCAAGGACCCTTTGGGTGGTCCTTGGGGAGTCGTGCCTTGAATTTTAGACCCTAGATACATACATATATAATTTATGATCCTCCCCTATCAATTTAGACCTCCAACAACACATAAAACATACAAAGGAACACTAGAACACACTAGCACATCTAAAGACTAACTTTTGAACGTATTGGACGTTTCTGGACGTTTGACCTCCAAACCACTTCAAATCAATTATAAATGCTCTAAAACACTTTTTTAACATGTTATTAACCTTTTAGACACATTTTTTGAGGATTTAGCTTCCTTAGATCATTTTGAGGGTCTTGTCGGGAAAGGATAGTACTAAGTGTGCATCGCAAAAGAGGATGAGCCAAAGGCGACGTGCATGATGAGATATAAAGATTACGAGTGGTTGGTAATTCCCTTCGGCTTGACCAACATACCCTCTATATATATAGCATTATGATGTTAATGTAGTTGTTATGAATAATATGCAAGATGTTGGTTTCATTTGATATACATGATGTTTGTCTGATTAGTATGCATGTTAAATACTATACTTGTTATGATGATGCATGAGGTAAATAACAATTCTTGCGGCCTCGTTGTTGGTTTGTTTGGTTTTTGTGGGATTATGGGACTTCACATACATATTGAACTAGTGGACTTAGATTGAGGTTATGAGTAAGTTCTTGTGATGTATTGATGAAATGAACTATAAATATGTTATGTTGAATATGGTTTTTAAAATGGTGTTACATTTAATATGGACTTGTATATTGTTCTTGAAAAGGTACTGTATTGGGAGATATGTAATGTTTCGTAAATGTGATAAATTGCTTCAGGTGTTGTAAATGTTATCCATGTCTAATATGATGTATGTGAAATATTTATTCTTTCTAGTATCAATTCTTAGGAGTTTCACTAAAATTGGATGATTGCCTGGTTTCCAACTAAATGTCCTCTTTAAGCCTGTTTTGGCACGATTCCATACTCAGTTCATTCTTGTATAATAACATTCTTGTCATATTTTGACACCACGTGTGGTGGTGATGAATAAAGACTTTTCATAGAATGTAGAGCTTGATTACTATTCCCAGTTCGGGGGTGTCCTAATGATCAAGGACCTTTCTATTAAGAGTTTCCTCAAGTTCATGTAATATATTAGTAATGTTCTTTTTGTATTGTAAGGGTCGTGTCCTTATTATATTGAAGTCATGTCTAAGATGGAAAGATGAAAATTAGTTTCCTAATTTTGTATTAATGTTTTTTAAATGTGATGACTTTTTATTCTTGTTTTATATTATTTAAAAGTTTTAACTTTCACACTTTTTATGACAATGTGAGGAATGAAAGCTAAGGGCTTGTGTAAGACCTCTGAGAGGTAAAGTACGTCGTATTACGTCCATAGGGCGCTCTCAAGTCGTAACAAACTTGGTTCAGAGCATGAGGTTATAAAAATGGTCTTAGGGTGATGTCTCATGAGCCACGTCTAATAGAGTCTTGTTCATTGGTGTGAGTTGCGACACATCTATGAGAGAGAGGATCGATGAATGTAAAAGTTCACTTTCTCATTACTCTTGTGGCATACCATAGATCTTAACTCATGTGAGCTCGTCTATTCCTTGTTGGTGGTTCTTTAGATGTGATTGTTGGAAGGGGCGATGTGTCAAGGTATTAAGGGAGAAAAATGTGAGTTTTTATGATTATTAATGTTTGGACTAGATGATCTATGTGAAGGTGGACTTACAATATTTTGTTGGACGCCAATTATGGTTATGTTTGGACCTATGAGATTGGATGCATTTATATCGCGGGAGTTGTGTGTTGTGATGTAGGTCTAGCATATAGGAGTTTTATGGGTTGAATAAAAATTCTTTTGGGATAATGAGCTACTAATGGTTATGTGTAATGATAGTGGAAAGTTAGGGTGTATTGTTGTAAACTTGAGGAGTTATTTGAGGAAGGTGGGATATATAGTGGAGTTGAATTTTCCCTTATATGAGTAAATTGAAACGGAAAATTTTTTTCCCCCCAAAGGGTATACCCTAGAAGTACACGACCGTATTCGACCTCTGGAGGGTCTTATACAAAACTTAAATATCATTCATCACCACATATATGAAAAAGTAATGGTGGAATTAAAAACTTTCAAAACATGTCCAAATCTTATAGAATATAAGGAAGAACTAAGTCTCGGCAACCAATTAGACACATATACTATATTAGGGTCACCAAACCTTACATCACTTTAAAGAACTATGGTCTATTATAAAGTTTTTAGAAAAGGGAACTAAAACAAAGTTATGTCATCGAAACATATGATGATATACCATCTTGAGAGAAATGTATTGCCCAAGCTTAACTGGTAAGGAGAATCCTCACTTTTCACCTACACTTGTAGAAAATACAAAAAAACAATGGAACATATGGAATCTAGAACATTGAATGCACTAAGTATGGTTAACATGCAAAGAAAACCATGCTAAAACAGACTTGATTTAACATATTTCATGCTATCTTTTGAGAAAACCTCATAAAAAATGTCCACCTTGGATGAAATAAATGGGGGGATGATGATTTTAGGTTATTTAGGGTGATTTTATGTTAGATTAAAGTCTAAAACCTAGAATTAAACTTCCTTCTTGAAAAATCAAAAACCCGACCCTCCTAAAAGTTATCTAAAAGACTCCATGGAAGCTTAGAGTAAAAGTGGTGCTGGGAATTAACGTTGCCATGGTTTTCGTCTCGATTTAGGGGTCTCTCAATAATAAGTTATGGTGAATTTTATCTAGAGTTAGATTATCTTAGAGCCAATTCTCAAAATTAGTTTCAAGTTTCCAAAAAGAGATGAAACCTTAAATCTACCTCAATCTCAGAAGCTGCATAAATGGTTTAAAACGATGTTTTTTAAGATTAATATATGGTTTTTTATTGATTATTTAAAGTGAAAACTCCATGACCATGGATCTCTATTATTCCTTATGGCTTGTAAAGTGGTTGATAATTGTGATTGTCTATGATGGAATGTATTTAGATTTGCTTTAGAAACAGTGATCCTGTTGTTATCTATTATATATATGATGAATTATGGATGATAAGAAAATTAATGGTCTTGGAACCTAATGGGCATGAGGATAGGTCAGTTCTTTGTTATGATGGAAAAGTATTAGAAGCGTAATTAATGGTGAATTGTGAGATGTGAAAATGCTGAGTCCAATTCAATTACTTAATAGAGTTAGGATTCTTCGTATGATTGAGGCCACTTCTAGAGGAGGGTGTGATTCTTGTCTTATATTGATTGTGATCTTGATGGCTCTATGGTGTAAATTGAAGGTATGTATGTTGTTTGGGAAGATAGCATTATTGTGGAAGTTGTTATATGATGTTAAAGATGAACTTGTATAGCTAATGTCATCATAAGAATGAGAGCATATTTCCTATAAATGTTGGAATGTGATTATGAAAGACTATGAATAGTCTCAACATGTTGATATGGTGTCTTGTCTAGGTAGACCTACTTGATACATGAATGATAAAATGAGGTATTCTAGAGTAAGTCTTGAACCGGTAGATCTAAGAATGGTGCCCCTTCTTGATAGTATAGAACCCTAAGTGAATGTGCAAACCTTGAATATGAAAAGATGGTTTATAATGAAGTGAATCGGATAGACCTAGAAGTTACCTGTTTCATTAATGAGCTATCCTAATAAACCTTGATCGTATACCCTTGTCGATCCCTACTTGGTAGTGGTATTATGAGTTGGTAGGGCTTTAGGATGGTACCTTCTCAAATAATATTATATGAATGAACTTACTCTATGAGAACCAAGGCAAAGCACCGATTGGATATGATTAGAGATGTAGCTCTACTTGAGTATGAGACTAAAGTACAAAGAAGACTTTTGATATCCCTTAAACATTGTGCCTACATGGGATGTGTTCTAGTTCTACCTTTGGCAAGTAGAACACCTTCCACGGTGTGTGGTCTTATGATATCGGGTTACATACCTAGCTAGTATGGTCTGTGTCGGTTAATGTCTAGTCTCATCATGTGGGATATGCACTCTAGCTATTGGACAGGTTCTATAACATGCATGTAGTGGAATTGGACAATATCTACACATGGCACAAGTAGGCTTCGAAGGGCTAAAGTGAGTTTCCTAGGTCTTCCAACACCATTATGTGAAGTCTCTTAAATGCATGAATGTCGCCTTTAGTATCTCTATTAATGAATGTTGACTTGTTGGGTTGTGTTGGAAATGAAATATCGTTAGTTAGGGAAGGCTTCAGATCACCTAGGTGATTATGAAGGGGTGTAGGGAGGATGCTTTAGTTTACTATGGTGGGTCTTAGGATAACCTTATGTAGAGGGTCTAATCGTTAAGTGGGTACTTACTGAATATGGTCATATCTGTGAATTATAGGAGTATATCTTGTATAATGATGATGATTTGTATGATGTCTTTTATACTGGTTTATGTTATTTTATCAAAATATCATGAAATGCATTTTTTTCACTAAAATGTCCTTTTCACATGATTTCTTGCCTGGTCATCATATTAGTGCTAATTGTACTAATTTCATATTTTTTCTTTTTACGTAAAGTGTAGGTGTGGGCAGAAGAGATGATATATAGCATTTGGAAGCTTGGGACTTAGATATTCTCTCAGATTTGGGTATGTCTAGTATGCCGAGCACCAATTCTTCTTTTCGGTTGCTTTGTCATTAAAGATTTGATAGATATTGTACTTCAGTAGGGTCACTCCTAGTTTGAAATCTAAAGTTGGGCCTAGGTTGGCTAGTATGAGACAGGATTCCGTTGCGATAAAGAGTTCCTTTTGAAAGTGTGGCTCTACAAGCTCTATGAGTACTTAAAAAAGTATTAAATTTCTGCACTATTTTATGGGGACAATCCGCTGAATGAAGCTAAGGGACTGTTATAAGACTCAAGAGGTCAAGTACGCCTTGTCTCGACTTGAGGATGCTCTCGGATTGTAATCGTGATTGAGTTTCATGGCAACTCAACGAGCCACTTGAATATCTCGCCCATTAATGAGAAAGGAAGAAGCATCAATTTGACTAATTCGTGGGAGATGTTTTTGAACGAGAATGGTCCGCACACATCTACAAAATTTTGAAGGTGCTCATGTGGGTACCCGTGAGCTAATCCACCAAAACGTCTCTTTAGTTGCAAGAGTTGTAACATGATGCTTGTTATGTGGAATACTGCATTTCCCTATGCTGGGGTAAACGGATGGCCCCAAAACCTCCCATGAGATGCAGATCATTGATATTGGGCTCTTGGATATCGTTGAGGTTGCTGATATCGTCCTGATGGCCCACCTGACTCCTGTTACTAACAATAACACTCATGCTTTCTGAAATGTTTACACAATTAAGAAAACAAAACTAAATATTAGATTAGTAATCACTACACTAAAAAGAACTAAAAATTCCAAGTAAACTACATTTTCACGTGATACACAGCAACGGCGTCATTTGAGATCACGTTTTTCTAGTGAGTGATGATCCAAACGACATTATCCTTACAGTTTGAGTGTCTACGAATCGAAACTAGTATAGTAACCCAACTAAGGATTGGGGTCGTGTCCAAGGGAGTGGTAGTAAAAATAGGAGTCAACTAGAATTTTGTTCTAGTTAGTAGTAGTTTAACATATTTTCGAAAAAACAAAGTAAATTCAATTTGTGACACCAAAGTGTCAAATATCGAAAAGGGGGTTTTTAATACAAGTAGTAAAAAACAATTAAAATAAAGGGAAAATCAAGTACAGGGGAAAGTTCTTGGGGTGTGACCACAATATATGTTGACTAAATCAATGGGTACATGCTTTCGATAGGAAAATTTGCAAAATAACGATAACTAGGCTTAGCTATAGGTTAAATTAAATTCCCTCTCAGGCAGCTTACTCCATATAAAGTGGGTTCCTCTCGGACAACCACTCGTCTAATAAGACCAGCCTACGCCTTATCCACGCCCGCTTTTTCAATGAAAAGTTCCTGAATATGGGACTAAGGCTCACCCTCTCGAGTTGAGCCTCGTGTCGCTCCACTCATTAGGACATCAATCTAGCGGTCTTGGTTTTGCGACCTCTCTCTCGAGCAAGCCGAAAACACATGGTTGGTTTTGTATTTGTAACTACAAACCCATTAAATTAAACCACAACCACTAGGTGAAATCACAATTAAAATGCATCTAATCCTATCATCAAGCAAGACCCAACAATAATATGAACATATATTTGCAAAATCACACCCCAGAAATAGGGGTTTTTAGTCACACATCAAACAAAAATCAAATACACCTAAAATGATAAAGAAATCAAATGGGCATAAGGAATTAAACCTTAATATGAGCAAAGGAAGAATATTAGAGAAGACCCACTTTCGATTTGAGGAAGAAGACCTTTTTTCTTCAAGTTTCCCACAAAACCCTCTTCAAACTTGAGAGAAAATACAAAAACTAAAGTTCTAAAAGTGAAAATTGATAATAATGTTCGGACTCCCTAAAAATAATAACTAAGCTACCATTTATAGTTTTCAAATTTAGTGTTGGCAAATCTGTTCGTCGACTTTAGTCGTGAATCGCCTTGTGATTCACCTTCATCGTCTCAGTGTATTGTGACATTGGGCGGAATACTTCAGCTTCGCAAAACTATTCGGCGAAACGCTGACTGCTCCTTTTCATCGCCTTTTGTATCCACTTCCTTCAGGGTTTCGCTTGCTGGAACAAAGGGCGAAATGTCTCTATTCGGCGGTGCTTGGCAATGCTTAGGTTTTAACTTCAACTCTTTTTCATCCTTTTTGTTCCCGTTTTGTGCCTAAGTGTCCATGCTTACATTATAACTCCAAATACCTGAAAGTTAAGAGTTTTCATCAGGTATTGAGATAAAACGAGCAATTGATGACACTATTTAATTAAAATAAAGCCTAAATGAGTCCAATTTGAGGACTCATTAATATTGAATGAGTCGATTTGTATATTTCGGTATACTAATGGACCCTATAATTAATTTTTATACAATACATATGTATACCAAATGAGTATTTTTATATCCCGATATATAAATGGGATGACAAAAAAACATGGAATTTTTGCTGCAAATTACAAATAAAAGAAACTATGGCCATAACATTTAATTTGAATAATTTTCTATTTCATACAATTTTTCCCATTTTTTAAGCCAATCAAAACGGTCGGAAATAAGAGAAAAAGGGGGGTCACAAGTATTTGATGAAATTTACCGAGTAAATATCTTAAAAGCTCACTCAAGTATGTGATATTATTTAAAAAGTCACTCAACTTTGTTTTGTATCAATAAAGTCAGTGAACTTGTGTTTTTCTTTGATAAAATCACTCAACATAAGCTATTTTTTCTAGGAAATCATTACAAGAAAAAAGATAAAAGAAATAATTGCACAAACCGCACTTCAAGTTTAGTTTTGTGATACTGATTTCCGTGTGGTTATCAGATTATGCTAACTCTCCTTTATTTATTTTCTTTAAGAAATGTATTTTTTGTCTTTAACTAATATTATCAACATAAATTTTTTTAATTAATTAAATTTTCATTTATCATAAACTTATTTTATTTAATTGATTCTATAACATTTTTAAATTCAATTTTTCAAAAAAATCACTATAACTCTAAAAAAAAGTTTCTCTTTTGGCTGCTTGAGTTACCCCATTTGTGTGATTTCGCGCTATTGTATAGTGAATAATGAATAACATGTCATGATCTTCCATTTAGGTAAGGGTTGGAAAACTAATTATGCCCAAGATATCAAAACAATTGTACATATAAACCTAGTATATCTGCTCTGTGTCATTTTATCAAGTAAAGGTGAACATTGAACATGTAGAAACACTTCCTTTTCTATTTTTTTCTTCATATAACATAATTGAAATTTAACTAGATGATTTTGTTGTTCTTTTGCTCCCACGCGAGTGGGTATCAACGTTCAGTAAGGACATGTTAAACAGAATTTTGAATTTGTTTTTCAAATTATCATAAGTAAATATTTTTTTGTAATTGTATTTGATTGACACTTCAAATCTTAACTGCACATGTAGAAAATTATATCAATTTCTCAAAAAAAAAATCATTATAACATCTACATGCCTGCATAATGATTTTATTTTTGAGAAATAAAATACAAAGATGTTATAAAATCAATTTAATTAAATAATATATGATTTAAGAGCAATTTAATTAAATCATAAATTTTTATACTAATAATAATTAAGTTAAGAAAATATTTATTAAAACAATAAAAATAAGAGAATTAAGCATCATAATATAAAGGGAAAAGGTTAAAAATATCTCTCGACTTATTTATTAGTTCATATACATTGTGCGTTTTACAAAATAAAGTTAGTAGTACCTTGTCATTTACAAATGTCAAAATATAACCCTCATTTGGAGGAAATCCCAAATCAAAAAAAATAACCCGATTTGACTTAAATTAACCAATCAAATCTACCCAAGCCCGACCCACTATCATTTAACCCACCGATATTCATTTTCATTTTAATTAATTTATCACCATCAACCCCCCCAAAAATATTTCCTAATATTCTCGTCATCTTCATATCATGAATCCCATTGAAGATTCTAGCCTTCTTTTCCATCTTTTTCGCAACTCCATCCCAAGCAGCATTCCTCTGTCATTATTAAGTATTAATTTCACATTACATTGAAACCATGCTACAATATTGTTGTCATTTTACTTAAAAGAAAAGATCGCAGGACAAGCAAAGTAACAAAAACCAGAGAATATTTGGATTTGCACTTCTGTAACTTCTTTGGGAGAGAAAAGTCATTAATCAAATGCAAGGAGTTTCAGCAAACTAGCTTGGTCCAGGACAAACTCTTTGTTACAAAGAGAGAACCAATTCATTGCCTTTTTCAATATGAAGCTGGAAAACTTTCAGCTATACGATTCGTCGTTCTTCGACCGGAATATCGATGAAGTAAGAGAGTTGCCAGCCCATTCTCCCTTTCTAGTCGCTTTACTTGCCATCATTTTATGAACGTCCTCTTTCCCTTTCTCTAACAAAGAAACGTTGTACCAAGTATTGTTGGGATCCTCAGTACGAGACAGTTTTATCCTTGGTTTTTGGTATTATGTGTATATCGAAAAAGATGAAAAGAAATAGGTTTGTTAAATGTTGTGGGTGGGGTGGGTCTAAATTGATTAATTTAAGTAAATTGGTTTATTTTTGTTGATTTAGGATTTCCCATCAAATTGAGGGGTATATGTGATAAGTTTGTATACTGCATGGGTAAAAGTAATTTTATTTTAACGGCGAAGACATATTCAACTAATAAAACAAAGTTGAGGGGTATTTTTAACCCTTTTCCCTAATATAAGTTACAATGGAGATAGATATTTCAAAGCTAAACTTAAAGGGTGGTTTGTGCAATTACTCTCTTTTATTTGTTTGTTATAATGATTTGTTAGAAAAAATAGTAGTTTAAATTTAGTAATTTTATATAAGATAAATTAAATGACTTTATAATTTTGATACAAAATAAAATTAAACACTTTTACTATTAATTTCACAAAATAAAATTGAACACAAATAATTTCACATAACTTGATTTTTTTAGATATTTACTCGAAATTTAGCTCCAAAATGACAATTTATAGCATCTCTGATCAATTTAAATTGGATCGTAGGAGTTATGTGAAATTGAAGGTTGTTTGTTGGTATTTCTATAACAGAAAAAAATGGAAATGCAAAACGTATGACGAGTGTTCCGAGTTGGGTCTTGTACCCCTGTGTACTTACATTCCAGACCTCCTCGTTACTGAGTCAGAACACCACCAATTATTGAAAACTGTAAAATTCATCTCTTCACTCGATCATTTTTTTATTCCTTTTCTCTTTCTTTTCTCACCAAAATCTCTATTGTTTCATTTTTCTTTTGTGTTCTACATATACGATGCGCCAATTTCTAAATGGAAATCCTTGACAAACAGGAGATTGCAAAACTGGGGTATCTTGTTTTTTTTATATGCCCTAGTTATTCCTCATTTGAAACAAAAAATATACTATCAAGACTTAGTTCTTGTGATTTATGTTGGTACCTATGCAGGAGGCATTGTGATGAAAAGGCCCTTATAGCGCAAGGACTGTACGTTAGACATTGAACCGTCCACTATTAACATTTGTTGAATTCAATATGAAATGCTTTGACCCCAAATTTTGGGGTTAACAGTTTTTTGTTTTCAAAGTTGGAATAAATCTAAGAAATTGATGAGGTGCACACCCACTTCATAACTTCCATGTACTGACATTAACCCAATCTAAAGCAAATGTTTCATTAATTTGTTGAATGACATGCAAATTATTTGGAGGTGATACTAAATAGGTTTTGAAATTTCATAAGCTATGAAGCAGTAAGGCCTATTAAACTATAAACTTCAATATTGAGATATGCCTATAGTACATAGCAGTACAACACGACACTTGTGTACATTTCGTATCCTACAAAATGTTGAAATTTGTAATTTCTGAAGGCATCAAAAATCATAACTTGAGTATTGAAATTTCTTAACACTTGACCAAAGAGAGCATTAAATTAGGGAGGAAACATTCGTATTGTAAGAGGGAAGATGATGAAACGTGTGGGAGTACATAAAGCAAAGAGAGCATTGTGGTACTCCAAAGAGGGATATGGGCGTACTATCTTGAAATTTGACCTTGGATTTCTTATATAGTTTTTATGTTCAAAGCTGTATGTTTTCTAGACTAAACCTCGTGACCTTATAGTTTGTTACGTCTTTTATATCCAACAAGAAACTTCTTTTATATTTTTCAAATTTTCTGCTATTGAGCAGGCATGTGCATAAAAGCAATAGGCTATATAGAGTATTTTTTTTTATCAATCTTGTTTCAATATGGCCATAAAAACAACCACAAGATTATGAAAGGAAAACATAGAAGTCTAGGTGATTAAGAGAAGATGGAACTTTGTAGTACGTCCAATTCGTTACAACAATAGAATCCAAAAGATCCTCCAAACGATTGATAAATCATGCCAAAAAAAGGGAGCCCAATGTTTTTAGTTTACCGTAAAAACCAAACATGACAGAAGTACCTACTGAAGATTTCTCTTGGATTTCCATGCACCTTGTGAATGGTCCAATACGTTGGTGGTTCTAATTCTTCTAATCCTATTTTTTTCCATCTAACTATCTTTCTTCGTTCTTCTAGCCTAGTGGGGTGAGTTGGTTTTGTTTTGTATGTACTTCTATGCATGATTTGGTGCAGGGTTGTCGTTTGATAGAGTTGGTCAATAAATCTTACGATAGAATTACATTACAGATATTATGTTAATTTGTGAGGATGTAAGAAGTGTATTATAAACAACGCATCCCGAGGATGCAAAAAAAAAAAGTAGGGATAGTCAGCTTCCTAGGGAAAGGGCAACAAAAAACCTATAACAAGACAGAGAGTAACAAATCCAAGAATTGTCAGGGTTTATAGCAGGAGTAAGGTTAAGATACTTTGAAGACGAATTAACACCATGTGTACCATTTGAGCATGTCATTTTCAGGGGGGTTGACAACATTAGAATGTAATCGTCCATAAGGTTTCAAGTTTTCTTCAACTCCCAATCATTCTGGTCTTCTCGTATAAGGAACCCAGTATGCCCCCTCAATTTGTGAAACAGTGGAGGTTCCTTCTTAGTCTAGGGCACCACGTATTGCCCTACCCAATTTTTATGAAACAGTGGAATAGGGGATTGGAAGCAATAGAGGAAAGGAGGCTCTTCAATAGATTCTGACCCCCCCAAAAAAAGGGGGGGGGACAAGGGGCTTTCAGAGAGGAAGGAAATGGTTCCACGTGCCTATATGGACAGGTGTTAGAGTGAAGTAGTCAGTCCACCCAATTTCCTGTGGATTTCATTCCACCATCCACAACCATCGCGGTAATTACTAGTGTTGGTAACCCAATGGCTATCATGTCCATCATTTAGTATGACCTCTCAAAGTCCCATGCCCTCTTGATGTATACCTCCAATGCCATTTTGTCAAAGAGCATGACTTTGATATGGTAATGCCAGGTCCTTCACTCCTATACACAAGATGTTTGGATAAGTACCTCTATCTCAGTTCACCAAGTGAAGCTTGGTGGGACTCGTTATTGCCATTCCACAAAGAATAAAGAACCTAATGCTATCAGATCTATGCAATATTTCATATGGTGCAGGAATAAGGGACATGAAATAAGTTGGGGAAAGCTGATCTTACACTCTGTTAATCAAGTAATTTTACCTCAAGAGAGAGAAGTTGTTGTTGCATGGGGCCCAGTCTTTTCGCAAAACTTTTCAACCACCCCATTCCTTACCTCATAGATTTGTAGCTAGCCCAAAATGGGAGGTAGTCGGGAATGTCCCTGTATTGCAACATATTATCTCTGTAATTTCTTCACCATAGCCATATTCACAAGAGAAATGATGGATAACACTCTTAGGAGTAGTTACGGAACTCCATAATAGATCAGCTGCACGGACATTAAGCAAGAGGGGGTACCTGTTACTCTATAGGATGATAGTTATAAGCAGTGTATTCGTCAATCATTATGGTATTTGTAATGCTACTATTTCTGTTTGCGATGGAGATGTCTTTACATTCATATGGCTTCAATTGAATTATCCTAGGAATGTAACAATTTGTGGAATATTTAATAAATATAGAATAAAGACCTGTTAAACCTTGTCTGTCTGTGCTCCAAATTCACTTTTGAACTCAACTCTTTGGCATGTTGAACCTTCTCTTTCAGCCAAACTCTTCCTCAGTCAAAGATTATCTAATAATTATAGAACTTCAGCACAAAGGCAGTACTGGTTTCCATATTTACTAAACAAAGTAACAGCAAAAATCAGTGTATCCTTGATACTACTTACAAGGATTTTACAAAATTCTAAAAATTTATCCAGAGCAGAGAATCTCTTGAATAGATAGTTAACATCAAAAATGAAAAAGTAAGACACAATTCAACTTTATCTTCTGGGTGGAACTGAATATATTTTCATAACATCCATTTCTTTCCTTCCAAGTGGTTCACCATATGCAAGCAAGTTCTATCTCCATCTCTTCTTCTGCTTGGTACCTCAGCCCAAGCTGCTCCAACATGCCGATAATACACTAGTCAGCCTTGGCATTGTCCGTCTAATGCCTTTCATGTTAAGAAAATTTGCCAAAGCTGGTAAGTGATTACACAGTGAATAAACAGTTGGCTGTTGCTTTCCGACTCCTGTCTTCAAAGATAACATTTTGAACATAGTTGATATTCCCTTCTCTTCACGTTTTCTTGAGTCAGGCAGTATCCTTAAGCTACCAACCAAAGAAAACAAGCTACTCCCTCTGTCCCAATTTTTATGTGATGGTGTAAGACTTGACACAGTCCAATCATGAAAGGAAAACTTTTGAAACATATGGTCTAAATTAAGCCATAGATATTTGTGTGACTTTAAATCATCTCATTAAGGGTAAAAATGTGAAGTTCGACGTTAAATTGTTACTAAATATAGAAAGGTGTCATACTTTTTAGTACGGACTAAAAGTAAAGAGTGTCACATAATCGAGACAGGGAGTGTACCTTGTATGGAATTTTTAACTTTCCATATATCTTTCCAGGGACACAATGTAGGTTGTTGACTAGTATGGAATAGATCATCATAAGATGATTGACTGCGTATACTTCTTTCCTATGTTTCGGCCTACGAGCTTGTTCTCTGTTTCCTCAAAGCCTTTGAATTTCTCTAGGACAGAGATAAACTCTTCAACTTTTTTATTTCCCAATTATGTAGCAGTCTTCTACAATTCAAGTGCCAACCCCAAAAGCTTGATTTAATGTTGCGTCTTGTTGCTGACTTAAACTTGAGATATCTGGAAACAGGATCTTTAATGAGTGAGTAAAGACCGCTACACCGAGCTAGTTATCTTTTCAAACAGATGTTCTTCTTCCATTTGCCACTTTGATACTGGTATTTATTTTTAAATGGGATCATAAACCTTTTATTATTCTCCATACACTTGTGTGGACCTATAAAAGTTTGTAGAAGCATCAAATCTGGTGTCTGTAACATAGGAAAGCCTTGATCTCCTTTCTAAAGCTCTCTCTCAAACTTGTGACCCAGACTACATTGACTGGGTTAACTATTTGTTGAGCCACTGCTATTGGCTGTGGAGCTAACACAAGTGCTGGCAATGGGGTCTGTATGTAAGGCTTGGTTGAAAGCTGTGGCGCTGGTTTGTATAAGAGCTGCGAATTTTGAACCCACTTTATCCCTGTTTATGTTAAGTAGCTGGAGGCACTATACCATCTAGATGCAGAAGAATAATCTCTTAACTCTGATACTGTCCCCTCACTGATAACACTAGTGTACTGCAACTGAGACTCCCCAGTTTATGTCCTGGAAATCTCCCTTTGCTGGAAGCTCGAATGGTGCCTGTCTACTGTTTGGGGGTCCACCACTATCCCTGACTGCTGACTGTGTTGGAGCCGTTCTCATGACCAGGCTCTGCCTCTACTGTACCATGTGTTGATGGTGCACCGCACCCCCTTGCCTGGTAGATGCGAATGAACGTTTCTTAAGAACCATCTATTCATGAAAGAAAAGAAGGATTATTTCATTAATCAATGCTATAACAAGATAACAATCAGAAAGAAGGAAAACTTTTCCTAAAATGCTCGTGTAGCCTCCAGTTTATTGATATTAGCTTAGGTCCAAAATTAACTTTCAAATAAACAGGAAAAAGACATAAATTCCCTGGAACTTGTCCCAAAAATCAGTACAACGCTTTAAACTATCAAAGGTAAACTATTCAAAGGACTTTTACACACCTATCCTATTCAAAAGTTGAATTTTCTTGACCCTAAAATGACATGGCAAAAAAAATAAAAAAACAAAAACAAAAATTAGGCGCGTCAGATTGAAATTAAAGAAAAAAAAAAGTTAGAATCCTCTTTTCCACCCCTACCTCCCCAACACCTCTTCTTCTTCACCCCCCACCCATTGTCATCTTCTTCTTCATTTTTTATTTTTTTAATCACAATTTTAAAGCACAATTATTATTTTTTTATTCGCAATTAGGTTAATTCTGGATAATTGTATTTTATCTAGAAAAGTTTCGGTTGGTTGCTTCTATATTTTTCATTTTTTTTGGCTTTGTTAAAGAAATTTTGGTTGTTAATCAATTTTTGGGTTTGATTGTGATAGCAACTTTATATGTTTGGTGATGATGGGGGGTGGGTGACAAATTCTAAAAGGTAATTGAAGATGGTGAAGAAGAAAAAATCGATATTAATATTGGCGGTGGTGATTATTTTTTGTTGGGTGACAAAGAAGAAGAATTGAAGGTGATATAGTGGTGGTGAAGAACAAAATCAATAGCACAAGTGGCCGGATATGATTTTTCCGGTGAAATGAGAATTGAAATAGGTGGGATATAATGATGAAGAAGATATAGTTATGACATGGCGCTGATGTATTGCTAATATGGCAGCAAGTGTAATACCTCACAAATGTGAGAGTGGTATTATATGTCTCAGGGTGGTAATAAATTCACTTTTGAGTAGTAGGGATGTGTAATATTGGTTACCGTGATAGTTAAAGTGGGTAACTGACTTTATTGACTTTTCAGGACAAGTTCGGGGGATCTATGCATTCATAAATTAGACTACTAAATACTGCTCCATGACTCCGAGGAATTTGAGGTGCTAGGCTTTGATACGAAGTCCATCACAATTCAAATTGAGGACTTAGACGTGACAGGGCACCCTACAAGTCACTACCCTTGCCTGGTGAACCCTTTATCAATATATGCTCATAATAGTGAAATAAACACGATAGAAGAGATATAGCAACAGTCTAGCACAACGTAAATGCAGAAATAAGTACAATATCTGATATAGTGCAGAAACCCATACACCCAAAGAAAAGAGACTAAGTCATGGAGCTACTAGTATTTGAGTTCAAAGTTTCAGACGTAGATCAAAGTAAAGTCAACATTCAAGCTACTGGCAGAAACACTTAAGAGAGCTATCGGTAATTTTATTTCTCATAATCAGAATACTTTTATCAAATGAGTCAAATTACTGACGCTGCAATGGTAACTAATGAAAGCCTTGACAATTTGATGAGAAGGAAGAAAAGTGGGTAGCGTGTAAGATGGATTTAGAAAAAGTACAAGACCACGTCAATTGGCATTGCCTATTGAATATTCGAGGCTGATAAACTTTGGTGAGAAATGGATAGAATGGATCAGGTTTGGCATATCAACTGTGAGATTTGTCATCTTAGTAAATGTGACCCTAAGGTTTTTACAACTCTTATTGAGGCCTGAGACTGGGGATCCCTTGTCTCCTTATCTATTTGTTCTAGTAATGGAAATTCTCAGTACAATGTTAAGGAAAACCGAGAACCTTTGGTTAAGGGGTCTAAAGATAGGCAGAAAAGATCAGGAAGGTGAGTGCTTACTCAGACTTTTGTAGATGTTCTCTTTTTATTCTGTGAGGATGATAAGAGATCAAATTATTGAGAGGGGTCCTTTGTGCTGAGCATTTACTGGCCTAAGTATTCATTTGTAATATATGGTGGATTGACTTGTTGAAGAGTTACAGACATTCTGGCTGGACAAGTATTAAATTTCCCACTACTTATTTGGGGCTTCAATTATGGGTGACGAGAAAGGACAAATCATCCGGCAAGTGGTTTGGGTTTGGGACTTCCATGTTGGAGGTCTCAAGTTAGAAACCCTTTGCAAGCGAAAGGCAGCACGGGGTTTGCCTCCTGGGTCGAGCTCGTTGCACTGGGCTAGCCTAGTGTGGATTAACCTATCTGTATGGTGCAATCTAGGGAATAGGAGAGGAAAGCCGCTGCAGGGTTACCTTACCTTACAAACAGGTGTGAAATGAAGTTTGACTCCTTGGAAAAACATGCTTGGGGAGGCCTTATCTTAATCAACAGTATCTTGGATAAGATCCCAAACTATTACAGGGACTATTAAATGCATGTAGCAGTGAAAGAAATGGATCCTTAGAAGACAGTGTCTATAGATGGAAGACAACTAAAGGAGAACTCATTTAGTAAAGTAGCAGGTGGTTACTGGAGACAAGACATATGGGGTTCATGGAATGAGAATTGAAGTGCAGAGCCGAATAGAAGCCTACTTAGTAAATGGCTATGAAGATAATAGTATTTTGGGAGGGGGGGAGGGGGAATAAGGGAGGAAATTTGGCAAAAAATGTGAAGGAAATAATTTGGGAGAATCTAGAGGTTGGAGGATGGCAATGATGCTAGAATTAAATTCTTGATAGATACTTGGAATGGAGATGAAAATTTTAAGAGCACATTCCCCTATTTGCTTTAAATAGACAGGGTCACAATATATTTCTATCCAAATTCAGGCTGACATATCACTTAAAGGAGAAACTTGAATGATTGGGAATTGGAGCATTTCTGTCAACTGATACAACAATCGAACTGATAATTGATTGATTCAAAGCAGATATTTTTGTTTGGGTCAGGGATTTATTATTTTCAGTCAATAGTTATAAACTGTTTTTACAGATGATTCGTCAGGGGATGCCTAATTGAGCCTGTTAGATGATCTGGTGAACCAATGCACCTACGAAAGTAGCCTGCTTTGGCTGGATAGCAGCCAAGGATGCTTGTCTAGAATAACCTGCAAATTAAGGAGAACCTAGCAGATGTGCATCAGATGTTTTTCTTAAACAGGGAGCAGGAAACAGTTGAACATCTATTCCTCCATTATAGTTTCTCAAGACAATGCGAGGCACTTTTTTCTGAATATTATTGGGTGTCTCGGGTAATACCATGGAAGATCAACAATCTGTTGGATGTTCGGTAAGCTCATAAAAGAAGTTTGAACAGATATGTAGGACTATTCCCATTTACATATTATGGATGTTTGTCTGGAAACGAAGACATGCTTTGAGGAGAAGAGACTGTAGATTGCTAGAGTAACAAACAAATGTATCAAAAACTTGTTTATTTGGTGGTTAAAGAAGTACTCTAGATAGTATGGACCAGTATTTGGATTGTTAAGGGGAAAATGTATTATGACTGTGGAGATGCTGTAGCTTTGTCTTGTACTTGGTCGTGTACCATTTTGGTACCTTTTACATAAAACTTCTACCTGTCCCCAAAAAAAGTCAATATTAAGGGTGTATTTGGTACATTTTCCATTTCTCATGTATGGTTGACTTAAATGTTCTGGAAAATGTTTTCTACATCAACTTATTTTTCTCAAATTTAAGGAAAATGAGTTCCCTTAAGAAATTAAGGAAAACATTTTTTAAAACTCTCCTCCAACTTCAAATTGCAATTTTTTTTCTGAACCTACAACCGCACTATGACCCTCCCCATCAGAAAAAACAATTAAAATTTGTTTTTTTGTTTTTTTTTTTAAAAAATCATTTATTTTATCCCTACCCACCGACCCCCTACCCCCAAATCAACCCCTCCCCCAACCAAAAATTCAAGTATGGGGTGTAGGGGTTGAGGGGTTGAGGTCCTGGTGGGATTATCCGGGTCTAGAGTCGAACGTAGGGGGTCAGGTTCTGGGTGTCGGGGTTAGGTCCTGGGTGTGTCGAAAATCGGGGTCAAGTCCTTAGTCTGATCTCAGGGTCGAGTTTCTCAGGGTCGAGTTTCAGATTTGTCGTTGGGGTTGTGTTCTACTTTGCATGTCGGGGTCATGTCCTAGATCAATTATCGAGGTTGGTTTTCGAGTCATGTTCTAGATCTTAAAATTGTTTTTCATTCACAAACAAAACATTAAAAACTATTTATCGGAAAATATTTTCTAATCACCAAGAAAATATGGGAAAATAAATCATAAATTCACTTGGTTTTTAGGAAAACATTTTCGTTCATACCAACCACACCCTAAGGGCCTGTTTGGAAGGACACCTTGGTAAATGGATTTGGTGTAATTGGGTATAATTACATTGTCTGTCCTGTTTGGTTGGACATGTAATTACTTGGTTGGAGGTAATTACACTCTACAATTCACAGCCAGAGTGCTGTAATTACATGATGTAATTAAAAAGTAATTATCATCTAATTACTTTTTCATTTTTTTTTCTTATATTATTTGACTAATTTTGTTAATTTTATGCTTCAACAAAAATTGAAAAGTTTATTTTTTATTATTATATTTTATGTTCTTTGTTCTGAACTTAATTTTACTTGATTCTATGCAACATATTATCTATTTTTTTATGTCATGCTTATTTTCTCATTAGCATAAATTTATTAGTATTATAATTTTCAAATTAAAATAGAATTCATTGTTAAGTAAGGTTGTAAACTTACGTTTTCTTTATTAAGAAAAAAAAACAAAAATAAATCATATGTATGCAGCTATGTTGAAATTTGTTATAAGAGTATTATGTTAAATTTTTTGTTTTGAATTTATAAATGTTATATTTTCAGTTTCATTTTTTAGTAATATTGAATACACATTGCACGTCATTTTTTAATTAGACTAGATAGATTATATTGGGAAAATTACAAAAATCACATACTTTAAGGCAAAATTATAATCTATCCTTAAAAGTTTATAATTACAGAAATTTCTCAAACAGATACAATAATATAAGCTTTGATACATTGAAAAGAGGGTCAAATACATTAATGGCCAAAAAGTCAAAGTGCTGATACATTAAAAAGAGGGTCGGATATATTCACTGATACATTAAAAAGAGGGTCAGATACATTAATATGGACGGTCTAATACATTAATGACATTTTTGACTTAAGAGAAAAATGAGGAATTTTGGAGATTTGTGAAACTTATAGGGGATAATGGTAATAAGTAAACTAAAAGGTGGGATTTCTGTAATTATTCCTTATATTTTTGTCAAACAATTATTAATTTATGACATTTTATTTATATATTAATCTTTTTATCAAAGTTGCATTTCATAATGTTCATAGAAATTTCATATTTTTAGTTTTTATGATCAATTCAATTAAATTATTTAAATTTGAAAAAACATAAAATCAATTATTTTCAATACTATAGTTAAAAATATGTTTATTCAATTAGCATCTTTTGCAAAAAAGAATATATAACTTATAAAATATTTAATTGTTGTTCATTTATTAAAGTTTTTATTTGGCTAGTATAAATTGTTAAATATTGAATTTATTGTTAAAATTTAATATAATTTTATGATTGCAATTGTGCATCCAAATAGAACATATATAATTACACTGTGACATCCAAACACGACATGTGTAATTACACTTAAATTGTGGCAATCAAACAGGTCAGTGTAATTACTAGGCTTGTAATTACTACCCTAGTAATTACACCAATTCCAATTACCAAGTGGCTATCCAAACAGATTCTAAATGACAAACCGAAAAGTATCAAAAATGCCCTCTAACTATTTGAAATCGAATAAAAAGGCCCTCAATTCATAGTTTGGTCTAAAAATGCCCATGCTATCAATAGTCCCCTATTGCTAATAGTTTGGTCTAAAAATGTCCTATTTCTAACAAATATATATTTCATTTTCATTTTAATTTCTCTTCATTAATAAAAATATTACTTTAAAGAATACTATTCTTATTCTTTTCTTTTAAAACCACTTTTACTAATTAATATGTATGAAATAATAACTTTTTCCTCTAAATTTCATTTGTCAATTAAAAATAAAATAATTGTTTTGTACTTTTTAAATGATAAATTGATAATATATGTCATACATATAAGATCATAGTAAACCCATCATAAATTTTAAATTAGACAACAACAATAAAATCCTAATAAAATAGGAATTATATTTATTTCTTAATCTTTTCCGAATTGAAGTAGGATAAGCATTTGCCAATATAATAAATATTATTATTAAAAGAATGTACTTAAAAGAAAATAAAGAAAATTTATTAGAAAAGGAGCGTATTTTGACCAATTAAGTAACTATAAATGCAGTTCTGGACCAAACCAATGATAACAAAAGTATTTTTAGACCAAACTATTATGTGAGAGAATATGTTCAGTTTCACATAGTTTAAGGGCATTTGTCTACCCTGTTTTGAATAATAAAAGATTGTGGCTGAATAATGCCTCCACGGACTAGTGGCAGGTCATTTCAGCTCTAAGCAGGCCTAGTATGGACTAAAACTCAGAGATCCACTACTGGACCATTTTTTTTTTAGTCTTGCACAAAATAACAAGAGCACTCTTATCTTACCTCTCGGAAAGATATATTTCCGAAAAAACTGTAGTACTGTTTTATAATTAACAAAGGCAGGGAGTTAGATAGAAAATCAGCATAGTTATGCAAATATAATAATACTCATAAACATAATCACATAGAATAATCATGCTATTACTAGTCTCTGCTAAAATATTGTAGCTGCTACATTGTTATTGAGCATAGGTTGCCTATCCGACCTGCCTGGCATGGTGCATCAATCACATATCTAACCCATCGTCGGTGCGTAGGTACCTATTTGACCTGTCTACCCTCTATACGGTGCATCAACCACATCTTACATTAATGGAGGGTCAAATACATGAATGACATTTTTGACTTAAAAGAAATATGAGGGTGATGTAAGACCTCTAGTGCAAAACCACCTCATGATTTTGCAGTTCAAATCACATATAGATTAATTATATCATTGGGTTTAACGGAGGGAGGTCATGCCTTGAATCTCAAAACTCCACCAATTCAAATCCCATGCACGAACTCCAAATCCCAAACTATTGTAAAATGGCTATTGAAATTCGAAATATAAGGTTTTATATGCTACAGGTCCTCTTTCATGTTCGTGACCCTTGGGCCCACATTTGCAGTTCAGTCATTGTAGAGGCTTGCATGATTGCAGTCACCATCGCATAGAAGGCTTGATCGGGGTTTACCTGACTTTTCTCTTCGCCATTGCACCCTTGGGCCTGGCAACTGTGATGAAACATTCCTGTGTTCGACAATGGTGTTGCCCGGTCATGAAGAAAGCACCTGTACTAGAGAGATTTCCAGTTCCAACTGTCCCCAAGTGGTGCCAAATCACCCCTTAGCCCCTCGAGTCCCAACCCGAACATACCAACAAGTGTAAAAACATCAGAACCTAAGGAAGTCCTAAATCATACAATGATACGTAAATACTCAAAACAGATGGTCCTACAATGTACTCAAACCTTGTATGCTTTACTGTTTGCTTTGGAATGAAGCAATCCCTCTGCCTCCACAAGAAAAAAACAATAGATATAGGAATAAAGTTTAAAATGGATGTTTATGTTGTGAGTGTTTGTTTACTGAAATCTTCGGAGTTATTAGTGAAAACTTATTATACCACTTTTCCTTTCTTATTTGCAGTGCCTCCTTGGTTAACTAGAATTACAGAGAGAATAAATGAGAAGTCGGGGTTATTTCCATCATCAGTTAATCATGTGCTTATCAATGAATACCTTCCTAACCAAGGAATAATGGTTTGGTCTGAACTCGTCCAAGCTGCATTGCTCATTTCATTTCCTGCTTATTCTTCTTTCTTCCTTTTCCCCATTTTCTACTTTTATCTCAAATATGTGTTTGCAAATTTATCTCTATAGTTTTGTAACTCCTAATTCCTCACAAAGCTTTGAACACTGACATGCAGGTGTCTTGTCGTATTTTTATAAAGTTACATGTTTAATCATGTTAGTTCTGGTTTCATAAATAAGTCTGTATCGAAACCTATGTTACTCAGACTCTTCAAAAATGTCGACGGGTGCATGTCGGATCCTCCTAAAATAGTGTATTTTTGAAGGATCCGACACATGTACGGCAACATTTTAGGAGATTCCCGAGCAACTTAGATTGAAACTGCTAGATTTTTGATGTAGCCTTATAAATAGGAGAATAGGTTCTAATTAGTGAATTAAGATTAACAACAAATTAATTTTGCTGACAAGAACGCCTCCTCTGCAGCCGCATCAACACTGACCAGCTTATTGTCCAGTAGTGGCAATTCTTTCTCTTGGATCTCCTGTAGTTATTGATTTCACTCCTCATCCTAATTTGAGCTGCCGTGTTGGTGCACATGGAAACGGCGCTGACGAAAAAGTGTCTGATCAGGAGGCTGCTGTGATGAATTCTTGTGAATGGCTTGATAACTTCCATCCCCATCACTTCTCATCATATTATGCCGTGCAGGTTTGTATTTTGAAGATATGGATGTACATAAGGTAAAAACTCTGTTAGAGGTGGTTTCAACAGAACTACTCAATTAATATAAGAGTACTTTGAATATAGTGTCAATATTGTCCTTGAAATTTTTTTCCTTCCGAACCCAATTCTCCCTGAACCATTCATTTCTAAGTGAAAAAAGGGTCACCCCCTTTTCACTGTCTGCTTCCGACCCTCCATTTCTGATTGTTTGATTTACCAAACCTCCAATACTAGTGGTCCTAATGCAACATAACTTGTCAATAAACTCCCACATCTTTATTTTCAAAATCCATGATTCACCTCTATTGATCTCTGTTGGCATTTGTAAAGACGTCTCAATTAGTTACACATTTGTTACCAAGTATTTTTGATGTTTCTTGTTGTTCCAGAATACTTGCACGGTATAAAAGATTCTGAGCTGCATGGATGTAACAGGGTAAGATGAAAAGCATTCCTGAGTGTGTAGTGGCATTATGCTCGATAACACTTTCTGTAAAATGAGTACCTAAAGTCTTTGTCTAATTGTACGCACTTCTTTCCCACGCTGTAAATGTAACAAATGTTCAGAATCATGGAGTAGTTCCGCACTCGTCAGGTTCAGTGAAATGGCTTGGTAGTGATGACACTGTCATTTGCAGGGCTAACACCAGAGTTTCTTTGACCTGTCGAGTAGTAACAAAGGTCTATAAAAGTATTTTCAAATTCTAGTTTCATACAGATAAGAAACAAGTCAATATATGCAACACAGCGGTGTGTAGAGAATTGAGTCCAGGATAATTAAACCCCCTGCAGTTTGTAATATTAGTATGATTGATGTACGCCAGCTATTGTACAATGAAAAACTCCATGATTTAACTATTTAAATGTAGCGTAGCTGGAGTAATCTAATTCTTTTCTTAGTCTGTGCATAGTTATAACCATGTATTTGTTCTCAGAGATCCTTTCTTGTTTCATTGCCTTCAAAAACTTTTTGCTGGACTTGCTGTCTAAACCTTGTGCAGGGAAATTTTTAGGTTTTATTACATTTAAAACTATGGAGGACTTGATGGTATTTGTGCCTTTATGAACAGAAGCCAGACAAACACTTCATTAATACCCAAAAGTAAAATTTGTGGTCTTAGTTATCAGCCAGCAAACACACATGCCCAGCAACCCAGGTTGAGTGAGGTAACACTTGACCCGATAGACCTTTCTGAGGAATTTTTTTTTTATTTCCTGTTATTATGTACTTGTAATATAACAAGAGAATTGCTCGAATGGTAAACACCACCCACTTCTAACCTTAAGATTGTAAGTTCAAGGGAGCAAAGGTGGGGGAGAGGGGTTAAAAAAAATGAACTTGTAATATGACCGCACAGAACAAATTCTATGAGTACAGTCGACAATAACTTTCGTAAGGCGTCGGGACTGGGGACAAGTTTCTATTTTATGAAGAGTGGTTAGAAAACTTTAGTTGGAACCGTGAGATATTATTATTTTGTAGTTGTATTATTTAATGAATAAATTGATAACTATAGATTTGTAGTGTCTTGAGACTCAATTTTGTGATGTTGGGATAATAAAAGCATTCAGAATGTATTATTAGAACATATCTTACCGTAGGATATTAAAAGACTAGAAAGTGGGACATGAAATTGATCCAGATTTATGCCTTGCATACTATCAATTTTTGCAATCGTGGCTTGGACGACAAATGTTCAGCAAGAGATAATAACAAATTATTTTATACTCGGTAAAATTTGTTTGGAGGATGAATCTCAAAGGACTTGAATGAACGACATTTATGAACTTCAGGTGATGATTTACGATTTCAGTTGCCTCAATAAAGAATTATCTAGGTAAAGATGATACCTAGAGGTCTAGAGCTTAGAAGAAATGGTGTTATACCAAGAAAGATAGTGTTGATGATGAAGTTGTAAGATGATATCACAATACTTTGAAGATCAATTATGTGTAGGAAACACTCTTATCCCTATCTAGAATTAGCACTATTATGGTGGGCAACTCAAACAAGACAAACACCAGAACTTTGAATCAATAGAAAGTTTAGCGATGACTTTCAACTAAATTTAAAGTTAAGGAAAAACAAAACACAAATAGAATAAATTTTATGAAATTGTCTTAGATTTTTTGTTTTTTTGTTTTTATGTTTGTACTTAAAGAAAGACATTAGTAATTGAAATATTAATGGGACCATATATTATATAAGGGTCTTCTGAAAACGCATTATCTTACATCAATAATTTTTTTTGTTTTTTTTCTTTCATTGCCAAAGGGAAAGCAGAAAAAAATGTTATCTAGAGAGTATTATTTAATTTATTGAGAATTCAATTAGTGAAATTTGTCTTAAATGTATTTGTGAAGCGTGAGCTTCGGAAGTGTCGGATGAATCATTAGAAATAGCATTGGCTATAATTAAGGACGCTTCAAGGTAATACCAGGTTCGTTTAAGTTCATAAAATCTAGGATGGAACGAATTTTTTTTTTAACGGTTCCAACACAGCTCAAACAACGCCCTATTTCAGAGCTAACATGAGCCGTACCCAGGAACACACGGACCTAACCAAAATCTTCCATCCATGAACTACTACGGTACTTTGGACCATAGATTACATCGGAAACAATTCTTCTGATTTACCACATGTCGTAATAGTTCAAGTTGTTGTGAGCCCAACACAAGTATTAGCCATCATTTAAGCTTTTAAATATTTAAAAACGCTTAAAGTAATAGTAAAGAGAGAAAAATAATACTTGAAGTAGAGTAACTCAGAAACAACTAAAATCTATAAGTAGAAACAACAACAATTTATTTTATATGGTAGGGGAAATACAAGGAGTAATAATGACAAGAGAGGTTAGCCAAACGTCTGCCACCTTTCTACCTTCTTTACGAAGAGATCCTAAATAGAAGGATTGAAGAAAAATCTGAACATTTAGTACACAAGTGATTTACGTCATGTGACATTATGGGACGACATTGGGGTCCTAACTTTTAACAAGAAAAAATATCTTAACTTTTATAAACGATAGGTCGTTATCAACTAGTATTTATAGTCTTCTTTCCCTTTAGCGTTTGTCTGAACTAGAAGATTTCTTCGATTTTGATTCTAATTGTTGAAGGACAGTTCAAGTGCAATCTCTTCTGTGCTCTTATGAAACACTTTGAGAGCCCTGCTATATAGGTGTCTTTCTTCTTTCATTTGACGGTGGTAAACATAGATATATTATAAGACAATTTCATGCCCATCCATATTTGTATTAGATTTTTTGATTTTTTCCATGTATGATGCAAGAGTTTCCAATTTTGAGATGACGCCTTTTTTTATCTGCACCTTAGGTTATTTGTTTGAAGGACTCATATCACTCGGCTTTTGTATAACTTCGATTGACGCTTGATGATCCGATTAGAGTCTTTAATGAAGTTTTAGATCTCCTGTCCATGGAGTTTTCGTTCAACTCCTCAGAGTAATTACCCTTACGCAAGGAAATCAGTCTTCATTTATCTGAACTTCGACTGTCCATTTCATTATCCACGGAACAAAGAATTCTATGAAAAAAATACATCAATGACATTCCTTTAAAAAAAGATATCATCTTTTTGTAATTTTATCAATTTGAGTGATACGTCAACACATTCAACATATAATTTTTTGTAATCCTCTGACAGCCTATTTATAGATGGACCATATAAAATCCACCATTGGCAAAAATCAATTGGTATATGTGTATATAACATCCGAGCACATTTTTATCAAACCATGATGTTTTCTATTAGAATTTTCTATAACAAGGCTTATAACGCTCTCCATTATAATCCCAGTAATTAAACTTGCTGCACTTTTTGTTTTGGCTGGGTGTCTTCCCTTTCTTCATCGTTGCTTATTCCCCATTTTTCTAGGGTGAATATCTTTTGTATAATGAATTTTGAAAAGTTATAAACATTTTTACTATTGCGGGTAAAGTGCTGTGACATCCTGACCCATGAGATGAGAGTATTATCTCATAATGCATTTCTGCTTATGTATAAGGTGGGACCTCATATGATGCTGTATCAAATACATGGTCCTTTTCTTCCATGTCTTGGATAGGTCTCTCATTGTAAAATTATGGGCTCAAGAAAAGTATTACTTCACCTTTCTCATTTTTATCATATACTTCAATATTTTAATTTTCCTTCATCAGTACGTTGAAGAATAGGATGATGGGTTATACATGAGCTGTTTGGATTGTATAAAATCAATGAAGTCTTTGTATATTGGATGTTAGTGTAATTTCAATGTTCTGATATGCCCAACAATGTTGGAAGTTATTAGCTTCTGGTTTTCTATTTGTGGCCAAGATATTATTTTTCCCATGGGTGAGTTTCCTCTTCCTCTTCTCTCTATTAGGGAAGCATGTCCAGATTGTCCGCATCACTCCTGTATTAATATATAAAGAGTTATTCATAAATATTCTCTAGTAAGAAATTGGGTAAAGAGGAAGAAGAGTATTTGTTACCTTGTTATAAGGTGTTTCAAAATCAAAGCGCACAAAGCTTGCATCTGAAAACGTTTGTTTGAAATATCAGTATTACATCTTTATTAAAAGATGGAATTTCACTGCTTGACAATCAGTTCTTAGGATAAAATTTTTGATTATAGAAATTCCTTGAATTTAAAACACTTTTTTGTAAACGAGGTATTTTTTTTAATTAAAACGTATAGGAGCAAATTTTTTTGACTCTTATCCATTTTTGCATAAGAATTTATATAAGGTAGTCTTATTTTTCATTAGGGAAATTTGTTTTAAAATTCCCCTGTGCCAAGATATAAGAGGCATATGTTTCCCACAATCTTCTGCAATTAAATTTGCTAAAGTGAGACATGGTAGGTTATAACCTTTGTCTATATTTTTGACTGTTTAGTGTGATTATCAACCAAGATTTATGATTTGTTATTAAGTCTTATCAATACCATAGCTGGGTCTTTAGCCAGCTCTTTATAAAAGAGAAAAATTTAAACTCCCAAGAATAATGGAGCTGAGTTTTTCAGTCAATCACATCAGGGATTTTGATGCAAATTTCTATACTTCTTGGGCTGGGCATAATTTCCTTTTCAATGATTATGACGTAAGATCGAACATGGTTTTGAAAATCTACATTTTTTGTCTATTATAACGCAATATTTTGCAATATTTTTTCTAAAAATTTCACGATGTTGTAAACGCACTTTCTAAAGTTTTTGAACATACCAAAACATGATCTTATATATTAAGATGATAAATGTAAAAAGGATTTAAGGAATATCATTCATATTTTTTGAAATTTGGACAGAACATTTTTTTAATTCAAAAGCATAACCATTCATGTTTTTTCATATGTGTACCATTGGGACGTTTAAAGATGGTCTATATTTATCTTTTCATGAATTGAAATTGCCAATAACCTGAATTAAATCAAAAATGAAAATACTGATGCTTGCATGAAGCGATCCAAATAAATCTTTTTCTTTTTTTTTTGGGAATATGATATTTGATCCACTGAAAAATTTATTTATGATGTATAATTTATGACAAGTTGGGTACGTCTCTATCTTGTTTTTTTTGCTTGTTTATTGAACAAAAAAAGCAAGCAGACGATGAAGTTTTGAGGGTCTTATAACCCTTTGGTGATGAAGGTTCAATCTCTCTTTTTTCTTTTGTCATAAAATTTAGATATGCGAATCCTTTTGCATGATCTTGCATAGTGGAAATATTATCCTTCAAAATATTCGTCTTCATAAAGAAGACTCACCAATGTTCTCTTCCTTTCCCCCAAAACACATTGGGTGGTCTCACATATTTTTAGAGAGAAATGAGTTCTCCTAAATCTCAAGCTTTCCTTGGATTTTAGGATTTAGGATTTATAAAGTCTCTTCAATGGTAAGATACAAAATCTATTTTTAAAGAAAAATCCAATTTGTTCAATTTTTAAAAGATATATCTTAACCTTTTAAGAATTTTGGAATGTATGGATATAAAATCTATTCTTACTTTTCTTCCTCCGAAAGTACTGGATTCCGATCTCATCTCATAAAGTTATAGGATATTATGCCAGAAAAAAGGCATTCTAGAATGATTTCGTTTAGAATTTTTTATTAAAAACAAGTTTTCAGGCATACAGTATATTATTTGACATATATATAGGCTTTAGGAATTTAGATGCAATATCCATTTATGACCACCTATATATGAAGACTATGTGTAGTCTTTTTAAAATCTCTCGATGGAATTATCTTTTAAAAGCATTTAAATTAGCTCCACTATCAATTAGAGCAATAAAATCCCCTTTTAAGTTATAATCAATAAAATGAGTAATTTTTGCTAAGTTTATGAGTTGTAATTAGCTCGATAGTTTCTAAAAATAAATTCTTATTATCAGTAGACTCACTAGAGATGTAAGGAAGATTATTCCTTGAAACACCAGGAGGATCATCTTCAACTATGACATGTTTTCCATGATGATTTTTGTCCTTACTTTTTATATAAGTAATTCTTTCATCAAGAATATTATTATGGTTTTTGAGAAAAGATATTTGTTTTTTCAGATTATTAATCTTCTCAACCAAGTCTTGATTGTAGTAGGAATATGATCCCTTTGAGACCTCAGTTTTAGTTGTCTTCTTACCTCTGCCATGGTATAAGCATTATTATGAGCAGGTTTTCATTAGGATTATTAATGATTCAATAGTAGAGGATGTTTGGTACTATCAATTTTGTAGATAATTTGAGACCTTAATGTTGGGTCATCTATCATCCTAAGCATTTTATCCAATTGTCATTACTTATAACATTGATGTTTAAGTCCTTGAACTGAGAATATAACTGATAGGATTCATCCTTATTTTATCACAAGGTTGGTCAATCTGGCAAGACATACATTCTTCCTCGGATAAGGACATGTAGTCTTCTACATGAAGAACTTTAAGGTCTTCACTAGTAGAGGATCCCTCTCCGTCACTATTATTAGGGCTTGAATTTTCTAAGAGGAATTAAGGAGGATTTTATATAAAGAATCCTTAAAGGAGGATCCCTCTCCGGCATTTCTTCTTTGTTCTATTATTAGGGCTTGAATTTTCTAAAGTAGGAATTAGCCTGAGATTTTATATAAAGATCCTTAATGTTATCCTTCTAGATGCAAAACTGTTAATCTTATCCATTGACCTTGCAGTCTCTTGCTAACGGCCAACTCTTCCACTTTGTGGCAGACGAAATTTGATTATTCTTCTTATATAAACTTCTTTCTAAAATCGTTTTCTTTTTTCACGGGTTTGTCTCACAGCGTTCTTTTTTGTATCTAGCCCTTATAGACTTTTCTTTATAATCTCTTTTTCCTTCGGTCTATTAGACTTTCTATAGGATTCATGCATATTAACTGGGAACTGTTCACAATATTCTCAAAACAGCCCTTCGAGGACGGGTCCCCAGCAAATTGTGCTTTTTCATTTCAATGATATCTTTTAATTTGTAGATTCTACTGATCTTGTTACATAAAGAGAGACCTCTTGAGTATATCCATTTATAGTTTTTCATAAGTATGTCATGCATATACTAATCTTTACGCATCTTCGCTAGCGTATTTTTACTCCTTTCTGCAATAAGTTGGAAGGCCCATCTTAATTGGTTTTCTATGAGAGTTATTATACTCTATGTACTTCCATAACCTTGATAGAAAAAACTCTTGTACCGTATAAGTTAAGTAAGGTTTTTGCCTATGAGGTTTTATATATTATATTATATATATATATCTTATTAATTATATATAGTTATATATATATATATATATTTATTTCTATTTTTTTCTCATTAAACGATTGTGGCTTTTTTGAAAGGTCGAAACTTCTTCTAAAGGTTGTACCTTGTGACTTTCTTGAGGTTTGAGGTATCACACAAGCAATGATTGGTGAACAAATTATAGCAATAATATTTTCTAAGTACACTAGCTGCAATTATAGTTAAAAAGATCAATACATGCGAATATGATGAGGTGTTATTTAATATCATGCATCCGAAAGTTGGAAATCATAGCTAAATTAATTTTGTCTGTAATTTTGGTATGTGACTTTATTCTTTATCTAAGTTAATTTTATTTAATTTATCTTCTTTATCAACTTGCTACCCTTGTAATATTTTATTTACACTTTTCTGAACTATTTGTGGATTCAACTCGAACGATGGTTTCTACTTATTCATATGCTCACTATCTTGATCCAACAATATTTGAATAAGGTACCAAGGGGGGTTTTTTGAATTGTTTTTTCAAAATGACTTATAAATTAAAAATCAAAAGTCATAAGTTGGAAACACACCCAACTTTTGGCCTTTTTGGATACTTTTTCATCTCTAAGAAAAGTGCTTCAAAACACTTTTTGTGTTATAAACAAAAAAAAAGTTTTAAAGCCAAAAGCCACTAAAACAAATTAATCAAAACACCCACTAAAAGAAACCTTTTTTTCGTCCCAAATTCTGATTTCACCTCTTAAAAAAGTGTATTTTCATGTTCATAATTTGAAATTCAGAGCAAAGTTTTTATAGTACAGTTCAAGGTGTCAATATTCATCCTCTAAAATCATTCTACCTCTGTTTAGCAATCACTTTATGAACTTAAACAAGCACCCATTCTATACAGGACAAACATAATGGAATATTACAGTTTATGAAAAAGAATTCATTCATACTCACCCAAGCGGTGATTAGCCTACTCATCACTACTAAAAGTGGTCATAAACTCATTGCCGATTTCTAATATAGTATAGGTTGGATAAATTATTCGAAGAGGACAATTTACTCCTAGAAAGAGCGAAAAACTAAGCATTTCTTATCACCAATCTTTTTCATATTTCTTAGATGTTAATTACTCCTTTGTGATGACAACAAATATCAATTTAATTGGGTAATCATTCATCACTTGATACTTTTGTTTTCCTCTAAGATTTTTCATCACATACATACTTCAATACTATTTGTATCATTGTAAAATATGAATATCAATAACTCTCAAATGTAACCAATTGAAAGAGACACCGGTCATCATCAATAAAATATACCAAACTAAGAGTTAGATCAAATGCCACAGAGAATGATATATCATAGAAAATTCTTTCAATAAATTTGGATTGTAAAATCATTAATTTGTAGTAGTAAAAAAAAGTGGGTGAATGATTTCACCAATTTAATAAAAGGATTTGGTTATCAATGGTCACAACTAAACTAAAATTTTGGGAAATTTAAGAAGTGACACGTAATCTAGGGGTGCGAAATTGGAAATCAATGTCACATAGGGGTAATTGTATTTCTCGATGAAAATTCATGAATATGTTGGGTAATCTTCGATAACACCAATTTTCTTTCGATCTCATAGCATCTTTCCATAAAATTTCCTTTCGGTCTAATCTGTGTGCTATACTAAACAACCGAATACCTTACTTATTGTTCTTCTACTATAAAAAAAAAACAAACAAAATAGGGCAAATATATCTGACCCATAACCTCTATTTACAAGAAAGTCACAATTATTATAGGCTAAATTGGCTATATCATATTAATACCGGCACTCAATATCGCTTGATTCGAGCATCGAAGAGATTGAGATGTCGGAACTAAGTTTGCGACCCTTAACCAATAAGTTAACCTTATGTTAATTTAGCCAAATTCATTTCTTACATATAATCAACGCCACACCGCTATAATTGCACCCCTAGATCTTTGAGTTTTTGCCATCCATCACAAATCAGCCCAAAAATTATGACCTTTCCTGAAAGCAACATGAGTACGAAATTAAGAAATTAAATGCAAACTCACTTTGGATTAAACTTTAATTTATCAATTTAAAGAATAAATTTGAAAAACCCAAAAAACTAGATATTTTTCTTCACTAGGTAAAGTGTTTTCTCTCGGGCTTGTCGAACCTCAAATTTCTCACTGATGCTATCTATTTTCCCCCCAAAACTACTTTTTCTCTATATTTTAGGATATTTATAATTTCCCAAAATTTGGCCCAAAATTCGATGCATGACCCTTTTGAGCGACGTTAATTGGGCTCGCCAATCACGTTGGACGGATCGCCAGCCGATCTCCAACTCGCCTTTCTCTTGCTCTATGATTCAGGTGTTTGAACCTCAATCAACGAGTTTTTCTAAGTCTGGCTTTCACATTTGATGTATCACTGAGTACCTTCGGCGCTCAAGTGCAAGTGGACGCAGACCACCGCTATCTAGCTTCTCCTGACGGCCTTAGGGATCCTCTAACAAATGGGATTGTTGGATCTCGCCCCAACACCACCGCTGCTGGGCGCTGGGGCATTTGTGGGCTTCGATTCACACTTCGATCGCGATTCCGATCCTCTTGTTGCACCTGTATTGGTTAATGTTTCATTTATCTGCTCGTACACTAGTTTGCACTTTCTAAGGCCTTCAACTTTTTCTCCTTCTCATTCGTCTTTTTTGGCAACGTATTACGCACGATTCTCCTTCTATTCGCGAGTTCCTTTAGGTTTGGATTCTCCAAATTGTGCCATCAATTCATGAGCAATGATTGTGGCACTGTTAATTTTGGTAAGGTCAGACCGATTATGCGATCTGCCTTTCTTGTTTGGTGATTAACAATGTAAACTTTACACTTCTTTTTACATTTTTGGCCATTCTTTCAGTCATTCTTTTAGTAGATGTAAATCATCATAATATCACTAACATATGACATAATTAGGTATTGAGGACACTAATTGATAAGCTAACTAGATCTTGCATGACTGTAAATCTACCACTCATCAACACCCCTAACTTAAACTTTGCTTATCTTCAAGTAAATTAAGAACACAATTAGCTCAACAATGGTGTCTACAGTAGTATTTAGTGAGAGCTAAATGCAAGTTCCATTACCAGAGTACTCTCAACAACATGCTATACTCATTCATGATAAAATAAACTTCAAATGATGACTAGTCGGTTCAACACAAGCTCAAGCTCACTATAACTTCATTAATAATGCAAGACTATGTGTCAACATTTTCTTTCTAGTGCCCTCATATGAAGAGCGATTTCATTCTCTCACAAAGAAAATCAGCAGAGAAATAAGAAATCAATGTAACTCTTACTCTCTCAAAAGAGAAATACATTCAAGCTTCAATCCATTCTGTTTGCCATCTCTTCCAGTCCTCGCATAATCTTGTTCTGCCAGTCTGCAAAGGTATTTTAGTCCTGTCATGTGTAAATAAAAAAAGGGGGTTAAGGTACGATCAATTTGGCTTAGTGACTTCATCTTTTAAAAGCCTTGTTTCACTCTTCACCTCTTCTCAAGTTATTGTCCTTTTTTTTATTTGAGAGCTCAAATTTTGACTCATCAATCAATTTATTCGGAACCCCCTTTGTTCACCAACTTCTCCTTTTCGTTTCAAAATTTCAAAACTACTCATCACAATATTTCTTTTATTTTAGAAGGAGGGATTCATTCTTTTTGTAACAAACTTCAAAGTTAAGTCTCATTTCATATTTATTTTCCCTTCACTTGATCTTCATTACTCCTTCCTTTCCACATACTCAACTTAGTCTTTACACCTAAGTTGGCTATTAAAACGTAACAATGCTTCAAAAAGGATCTTGGGTGAGAAGGTGCAAATAATTTTGGCTCAAGAGGTTTGAATGTGGTTTTGTCAACAAAAATGTTTAGTCTCAAATGGTGCCTAAATGAATGCAAAGCCTCACTAGGTAGTCACAAAGGATATGAAAATATGGGTTCCCTCTTTAAATTGATGCCTAAGATCATGCCTTTCACTTTCCAAGACCTAGACTAGTAGACTAACAAGAAAACTCTAAGGATTCCACACATATGATTTGAAGTGAGACCTCATCACACATGAAACTTTAAATTCACTCATTTAGCACAACTTAGAATGATAAAAAATGTATGTGCAATATTCATTTCAAGGTTCACATCAAAGCACAACTAGTCAAAAAAGATTCAAAGAGATCGTCCAAAAGTGAAACCACATCGATTTTATTCTTTCAAAACCAACACAATACATCATTCTCATCATGAGTAATATTCAAGACATCAATATTGAACACAATAAATCCTCGAATTATTATCAATGAAAATGGAAGCAATTCTCAATTTTTCAGAACTCATAGGGTAGTTGTAAAATTTGATAGAAAACAAAAGATATAACAACAGACCAAACTAAACCAATCTTAACACTATATAAACAAAAGTTATATAACACCTCAGATTTGAAAAGAAGGAAAAATTGTCAGTTTTCTAGAACCGATGTCTTCACCTACTGACCCCATCGACGGACTGTAGGCTCAGTGTAGGTGGAGAGTTGTATGATTTTCCAATGTCAAGTTCTAGTACCATTTTTAGGATTCACTTGGATGGTCCGTCGTTCAAAGTATGAGTCATATGTAGGTCTTGTAGGTGAGTTTCCGACTTAGTGAAATTTTGAGGGTCAAAGTTAATACCTATGGTTGGGATGTACGGTTTGTAAGTGGACCAACATACCATTCATTGTTCCTGTCATTAGAAGGTCCAAATTCAAGTCCCTTCTACCCAATTGACATGGATGGTTCGTAGTTGGGCTTACAGACCGTATGTCCAACGTTGGTGGAGGTTTGAGTGTTATTTGTAAGGGCTTTTTGATCTTTTCCCTAATTGTTTTAACCCTACAAAATGGAATTTTTTCCATTTATCACTAGCCCTATACAATTATTTTAATTTAACACCATTTTTTTTTTTTTTTTTTTTTTTTTGTTTTTTTTTTTTTTATTTACCACTTCCAATTCATTCTTCTAAATTCCAAGAAGTAGCTCAAGTTCATTCTCTCAAGTGTAAGGAAAAAGATGAAGGCATGGTTCCATTCAAGTGTCAATTTCAACCATAGATTTTGTGCTTTGAAATTCAAGGTATGATAATATTCAACTATGGATATCTTTCCTCCACAGGATTCCTATAACCCCAATTTTGTAAAGATAGATCCCTAATCAAATTAGGGTTTATTCAATTGCCCATGATTTCTTTGTCACTTATGATCGCAATTGTTGATTTATGTCTTTCATATCATGATTAAGTATTGCATTTTTTTAATTTGAACTTCCATGCACTCATGGGCAAACGCAACGATTTCTAGAGTATGATAATATGACATGATGCTTGAAGCTATGAAGATAAATTGTAAGATATGTCATGTTTCTTATGAATTGAGAAATTGGTTTAAGGTTGATTTGAGTGTAAAGCATCAATGTTGTTGTTATTTTTGTGAAAGAATTCTCACTTACTACTCGAGCATGATTGGGAAAGAATTTATTCATAAAAAGGGTTCATAAGGTTGAAAGGTTTTTTCACCTAAAATGAATCATGATTAAAAAGATATTCTAATGAATTCTATCTTGGATTAGCTACTTGATGTGCACTTCCAAAAACACAAAAAAAAAACAAAAAAAAAAGGAAAAAAAAAATAGATATGATGATCGGACAAGTGCCACTACCATACCCAAAATGATAACAAGTAAAAAAAAGATTATGACTTCCTTTGTGGATTTATGCTTATCACCGAGTGGACAAGTGGAGATTACCTATGTCCAATAACTGTGTCACAAAGGTTTATCTTAGATAGACATTAGCTAGTAGATTTACTTAAGATAGAAGTTTATAGTTTTTACCTTGGCAAGTAAGGACATCTCTTTTCAGTGTGGTATAGACACAAGATTCTATGTCATATCTCATATGGTAGATGCCGATTAATGAAATTTTTCCCACAATAATGAACTAAGGTTTACTTCATAAGTATCTTGAGAACATTAAAGGTGTTTAACTTGCATTGACGCATGGATGCTTGACATTATGTTTTCTGACCATGTCTATTTTAATGATTTACTTGGTCATTGCATGTTTATACAAATTCCCTTTAGCATGATTTCATGAATTACACATCTATCATATTCTTGGTAAAAACAATATTCTATGTCTAACACATACTCTTTCCTTCAATGTTTCAGGCTATGCAGGGTCCGACCCAAACTTTTTTTTTTTGAATACTCATGCAAACTAGTTGACCTTATACCCATTGAAGATTGATGAATCTCATGTTCTGAGGACCAAGAACATTTATCTGCTTTCATGTGTTTTTCTTTGCAGATCTTTTTTTGTAGTTTCATGTGATGCATTAGTATGTCCTAAAAAACTAAAAAAAATAACTCTTTGGTGTAATCAATGATCATTTAAAAACATATAGTAGTATTTCTGGTAGGCTTACATTGATCAAACATTGGCGATCCGTCATTTCTGATAATCAAACTTATTTTGAAAGCTACTTACAGTGTATTATCTTTTCATCGGATATATGCTTAAGTTTCTTGTGTGGGCCTCTTGGAGTCTTATACTCATTTCAATAAGTGGATGGTACTTCCGTATGATCACAATACTTGTTATTTAGAGCCCGGTTAATCAGAAGGTCCTTAAGGAGTCTCATAAACAAAGTCAAGTTAGAATTTTAAATTGTATAGTAGTGAAGAGCGCCATATTTTCATGAACCGTAAGCTACAAGATTATTAGCGAACTCCACTTCTTTCGTTACCTAAAGTCGTGCGCTAAACTATAACTCTATATGACGTTCTCCTAATTTGAATCCGATGCTTTTCAGTATATGTCCCCTTGAAGATAATCTGTTAGGGAAAATGCAAATGAGAGGGCTGATTTCCAATAACAAAAAGCTCCTTCTCAAAATCCTCAAGTTTCGGTTGATCCTTTGGCCGAGCAAGTGACTAATGTTGAGTTTAGGGATGATTTCCAAGTAATTGCCCAGGCCATGATGGCTTAAGATTCTATGGAGGTTGTTGTCTCATTGAACCAAAATGTGGGTACGTCCACATCTGTAGTGAGGGACTTCACTTGAATGAATCCTCTAGAGTTCATGGTTCCAAGGTTGAGGAAGATCCTCAAGTGTTCATGGTTCCAAAATCACACTTTGTATGATTTTTTTTGCATTTTTGTTATGCTTCTTTTGACTGTAGAACCTGTGTAGTCAAGTTTTAGTTTCCAAGTGAACTCATCCTAGAGTGGAAGAATGGAATTTCTATGCTGAAAGGTCAGTTTGTTTCTTGTCTTAAAGCAAAAAATACGATTTTAAGGTTCCATATACCATCTAGTTAGGTTAAGGGATATGGATTCTTAAATCCCTACTCTTGAGTTGGTCCCTGTTGTTAATGAGTTTTTTAAAATGACTTTTGATGATCTATCAAGTGTTCCTCCCGAAAGAGAAAAAGACTTTTGTATTAACCTTCCCCATATATGCAACCTATCTCTATTTACTTTATCGAATGGCTGCAGATGAACATAAGGAATTAAGTGTGCAATTGGAAATTTGTTGGATAAGAGTTTCATCAGGTTGAGTATCTCTCCATGGGTTGCTCTAGTTTTGTTAAAGAAAGAGGGTTTACTTCTCATTCGCATTGAAAACTATCACTTCAACAATGTTCCCACTAAGAATAAGTATCATCTCCAAAGGATATATGACTTTTTGGATCAAGTTCAAAGAGCACGTTGCTTCTCTAAGATTGACATCCAATTGGGCTATCACCAACTGAAGGTGAAAGAGGATGGCATTCTGAAAAAGATTTTTCAAACTTGATTCTCATTGGGTTGACTAATGCTTCTGCAACATTTATGGAGTTTATGAATATGGTGTTTAGGTAATACATTGATATTTTCTTAATCGTGTTTATTAATGATATCTTGATCTATTCAAGGAGTGAAGATGAGCATACAAATCATTTGATGATTGTGTTACAAGTCAAGGACCAAAAACTCTTTGTAAAGTTTAGAAACTTTGAGTTTGTTAAGATCCATAGCTTTTTTTTGTCTAAGAAGATGGATGCGGTTAAGAGTTGGCCTAGAACTCTATCACCTTCATGTATTCAAAGTTTCTTTAGTTTACTTGATTAATGTAGAAGGTTTATAGAAGGTTTTTCTTTGATTGCCTCTCGGTTGATGGCATTGACCCAAAAGAAAGTCAAATTCTTATGGTGGGAAACTCGTGAAAAGAATTGAAAGATAGGTTCACTTCCGCCCCGATATTGACTTTATTGAAAGAAACTTATGGGTTTGTAGTTTATTTTAATGCTTCAAGAACTGGGTTAGGATATATACTACCCATGACTTAGAACTAGTGGCAATTGTATTTTCTTTAGAGATATGGTGTCATACTACAATATGGAGTTCATGTAGATACTTTTAGCGACCACAAAACGTTGCAATACATGTTCACTAAAAAGGTGGCTTGAGTTACTAAAGGATTATCAAATGTGTTTTCTCTATCACCTTAGCATAGCGAATTTGGTGGCAGATTCTCTTAGTTGGTTATCACTGGGAAATGTACGTATATTGAGGATAGTTAAAAGGAGTTGGTTTGAGATATTCATAGATTGTCTTGATTGTGTGTTGGATTAGTTGATTCCACCAAAGGTGGTGTTATGGTTCACAATTGTAACACCCTTTATTCAAGAAATGAAAAATTCCAAATTTTCAAAAGTTGTTGGTGCCACCGAGGGAGGCAACATATAGACCGTCTGTTGAATTACGGCTCACCAGTCAACTCTGTCAATGGCCCAATTGACTTTTATTTTCAGAACCATGATTTCATCCCTTTGACAGCCAAACAATGACTGACATGATGGACTATAACTTGACTTACACCTCGTCAGTCAGATCCATCTATGGGCTAATCGACTTTTAGTTTAGGGGTAATAGGGTCTTTTCTTAATTATTCAATACCTAAACTACTTCACTTTGGTCATATTTATTCCATTATTCTAGTTAGATTTAACCTAAACTCTAACAACCCGAGAGCACCTCCTAGTCGTCACAAAGATTCCTTAAACTCGAAGGGGTCTTATACGAGCTCTTACCATAATAATTATTGCAAAAAGACATTGAATAATGCAAAATTTGAAAACTTTTCAACATCAATGTTAAAGTCTATCATATTAGAAAATATAATGTCTAAAGGTCGTCTCACGAAACCATCTAGTACAACATCGAGTCTCAAATAGGGAACATATCCCTTACAATACAATAGTCTTATAGAAAAGAGTGCATAAGAAGTCTATTACAACAAAAGAAAACATAGTGGAATTATAATGTCCTCGTATCTTGAGGACATACCCAAGCCTTAAAGAATGCAATATAAGCCTTCCTTCCTTGAAACAAGAAACTAAAAACTAGAACCTACACTTAGTTAAAAAAAAGAAGAAACATGAGTTAGTATAAACCACATTTACTAAGTACGGAAACAATGCGATTAAAACAATTAAAAACATGCATAAAAGGGACCTTTATTGGGAACATGCTATTTCAAGTTAAAGCCTATAATGCATATTCAAGGAATATAAAACAAACCCAAATAATAAGATAAAGTCACATTCATGATTATAATAACATTAGACAATGCTATAATTCACATCTTACATGTTTGAGTTTATTTAACATTACACCATAAAGACACCACCCATAACCCCCTTTCAAGCTCACTTGTGCAATGTACATATGAAGTCCCATACCCCCACATATACTAAGTAAACCATCAAGAAGTCATAAGTATAGTCACATTCTTCATCGATCATCACAATAAGTGAAATAGTTCTTAACATCATTCATAAGTTCCCAACATAAATAACTCACAGAAGAACCCCTCTGAAGAACCACTTGTGGAATACATAGGTAAAGTCCCATACCTTCAACTACACTAAGTAGCATCCCTCAAGAAGCCCTTATTAGAATTCATGTCTTTATCTTAGTTTATTATTTAACTTTAGGGAGACTCTTTCCATAACCGACATAGACCATACGATCTTACATGGAATGAAATGTCTTACTCCCACACCGAAAAGAGAGTGTCCTACTTGCCAAGGTAGGGCATATATACATTATAGCATCTAGGTGGATCCACTAGCTAAAGTCCTTTGTTTGAAGATATTTGTGGGATACAAAGATTGCTACTAGAAACCTTATACTTGCTAACGTGTGGGTTTCCATCTCATGAGATATCATAATGGGAACCTCCCTTACATTGTGAAGGATCCCATCTCACTTAAATATCCACTCGGTGCTAAGCACAAATTCCCTTTTTAAAGTAACCTTTATCCTTTACTAAACATTAGTTCTTACCCCTCATATATCATGTAGCTCAAGGGTTTCAAAGATGAGAATAGCCTTTCATCAAAGAACCAACATCATGTGATATTACATCTTTCATATCATAGTCAAATAGTTTTCATGAGAATTACCTTCTATTCACATAAAAACACTACCATAAACATCGCACAACATTCATATTCATAGCATATCATTCTTAACCATAACTAGGGCATTGGGAAGATAAGTTATAATTCATTTTCATAATACGTAAATTAATTAAGGACCACCACCATAAGTGGAATGTTACTCATATATCATGTAGCTCAAGGGTATGAAAGATGAGAAAAACATTTCATCAAAGAACCAACATCATGTGATATTACATCTTTTATATCATAGTCATATAGTGTTCATGAGAATTACCTCCTGTTCACATAAAAACACTACCATAAACATCCCACAACATTCATGTTCATATCATATCATTCTTGACCATAACTAGGGTATAGGGAAGATAAATCACAACTCAACTTCAAAATACATAAATCAATTAAGCACCTCCACCATAAGTGGATCAACAATTCAACATAACGAACCCATCACATTGAAGGACCTTACCATACACTTCAAGGCATCATTCAAGATTCAACCCTAGTTTATTGATATTCATACATTCTATATAACAATATCATCAAATAATAATGAATTATAGGATAACATACTGAATTCTCATCCTTCAATCATCATCCAACACAAGCTAGGATTTAGAATTGAGAAAGAAGGGAAAATCATGGGTCTTGTGTGGACTTCTTCAAAAACCACCAATACTACGTAAATTCATCCAAACATTCATACACAATCAAAATGAATCAATTTAGATCAATAAAATTCTCTTTAGAAATAAGGTCCACGAATTGGATTGAAAACCTAGAAGTTTGGGAACTTTGTAATTATAGTTTTAAGGGACTCTTGGGTAAAGATTACCAAGAGTGTAAATCATACATAACTTGAGTAAATCCTTAAAAAATAATGGAGAAATTCGTGGTCTTGGAGTCGTAAATGAACCTTCGTCTTCTTCTTCAATGTAGTTGTAACATAACGGAAGTTCCATGACTTAGACTAGAGCTTCACCTATTAAATAATGTTTAAAATGATTTTTAAAGACCTATATTAATGTGTTCAACTCAATTATAAAAGGTTAGATCCAAAATGACCAAGCAATACCTTGACGTCCGGAAACTAGCTAAATTGAACTAGTAGACATCCCTATGTTTGGTAAAGGTTTGGGAGTGTCAAATGAAGTCCAAAACTTGTAAAAAGACTTTAAATACATAAAATATAGTACAAAGGATCCAAAAGTATGGTAACAATTCCCCAAGGATTGCCCGAAGGGTCCTTGGAGAGGACCCAAACTTTGACGAGCAAGTTACCAAAACAGCTTGCGACAACCAATATATGGAAGCCCTTGCGCGTCGCGCAGCCAGCACTTGCTTGGAAAATTTTACCTCGTGATGTAGTTCCTCCATGAGGATCACTGCCTGGACCCAAATTTTCAAAAGAAAATTGAGATTGGCCCCGCGACGCACATCCACTTCCCAAATTTGTCCGCGTCATTTTTAAGTCAATTTAACTTCATAAAAAGACCAAATTAAGTCGGGGGTCTTTTGAGTAATTTATGGGACGATTTTATGTTGTTTTTAGGTCAGTTTTAAACCATTTACACACACTCCAAATCAAAATGACAAAATCCCTCCCATATCTCTCAAAACTCTCTCTTTATTCAACCACCATTGAAGAACAAGAAAGCTTGAGGAAGAAGACAAAGTCTCCAAGATTTTTATTCAAAATTTATAGATAAATTCATCAATAAGGTACGAGTTCTTCACTCTTGAGGTTCCTTTTACTAAGAGGTCCTTTCAAAGACGATATCTAACAATTCAAATTCCTAGAATTTTACTCTACAAATGGGTTTTCTTCCAAACACAAAATTTATGACTAGTGGTGATGAATTATGATTTTCTATGGCTAATTAAGTACATATTGTTGAATAATTGATATGGTATTGTTGGATTTCGTGTGAAAAATGTTGTCTCCCTAAATAATTTATTTGATTATGTTATAGATTTAACTTAATGTCATGTCATGTTGGGAATGGAACGATTGTTTGAATAAACTCATTAATGAACCCTTTCCTTTCACCCTAACTATGAAGTGTTCTTGTATATGACTAGAATTGTTGGAATTGTTTATGTAATTGTGTAATTCAATATATTATTTAATGATTATGTTGAATGGAATGTAAGTTCTTGATGAAGATTCTTGGAAGCAATAGGTAAGTCTCCTAAAGTCACGATTTCTATACTATGTTGATGGTAGCCTATAATTGATGTTGTTATGCAATTAACGTATATATGATGTTGCTATGAAGATATTTTGAGCTATGAATATATTAAATATAAGATCATGGTAAGGATATGATAATGCAAAGTTGATGATGTCTTCTTGTATGCCTTACATAATATGACTATGATATGTTAATCTAACTAATGAAGGGTTGCGATGAAAGGAAATTCTCATCCTAAAACTAATGAGCTAATGATCATATTTATACAATGATATAGTATCCTATGGCCTATGATAATATTTATGATAAATGATAACCTAAAGGTTATTTAAAAAGGGACTTTAGCTTAGCACCGAGTAAACTAGATATGAGACGTGTCCCTTCCCAAGTTGGATGGTAGGTTCACAATGACTCTCATGAGATAGAGAATGCCATGTAATGTGGAACTATGAGTTTCTAATATATCTCCTAGTTCTTGAACTAGCCTCCATAGGAATACTAGCTAGTGGATCCACCTAGAATGCTATGTTCATGTTTTGGTTCTACCTTGGCCACTAGACCACCTTCTTTCGGTGTGGGATTCCATGACACTGGATTCCATGTTTAGCTGACATGGTCTAATATCGGTTAAGGTGATTGTTATATCAAGTAAAATGAAAGGCTAAAGTAAATGACAATGACTAGGCTAACTTGAGGAGTCTATTAAGTATAGGTAGGGGTATGAGTCTCTACCTACACATTGCACAAGTTGACTCTAAGGGTAGTCCTATGAGATTGTTTTTATGTAATATGAACATGAAACGTATAATGGTTATGATATATGATGTTGCTCTTACTTATGTTGGTTATGTTGATGAACATGTTTTGGTCTATATTGCTACATGTGATGATGACTATTTATGATATGAGTTGTATGAAGAAAAGCATTACTCATAGTCTCCTATCTTGTTTACTTGATAATGTTATGTTATGGGGCTTCCCAAGAGCATTGCACTTATAGTCTTGGGATGGGAGCATTGGTAAGTGTTGTATGTTATGTTGATATGAACTATTGAACATGAAATGCTAATTACTTTATAGACATAGTGATTCGGTTATGATCATGCTTTATGTTGTTGTGATCCTTATCTTGTATATGTTCTATTGCATGTGCATTAAAGGCTTTCAAATGATTTAGCATGATTTCTAAAGAAATGGTCATTTTCATGAATGACTTTAAATGTTTTATGTGCATATAACCATACTTACTACAAGTGGTGTACTAACCCATATCCTTTATATATCTATAAAATGTAGGGTACGTTCATTGAAGCTTAAGAAGGTCGATTCAAGAAGTTTGGAACTCTTTCTCCAAGTGTAGGTAGGTCCTCATGTTTGGGGATATTATCTTTTCATTATTCTATCTATGAAGATTCTAGTAGTTAATGAGATGCATTTTTATTCCTTTTATCATTGAATTCTACTTTTGTAACGCCTACATGGAATATTGATATTGTATTGGCTAATTCCACGATTCGTACTCTTTAGACAGTTTTTATGTGAGACAATTTTTTATAGAATATCTCGGGTGAATGTTATTCATGTTTGTCTAGGAAGAGAGAGCGAAGTAAGCCTCAATATATATGATAAGTGAGAAGTATAAGTATACTTCACTTAGTATATGCAAAAAAATTTAATTTTCCACGATTTTTAACCAATGATATGTTATGACAAATACTAAGGGCTCGTTTGAGTGCTCTTCGAGGACACCAACGCCGGTTACATCTAGGGGGTGCTCTCCAGATGTGACATTAGTCCTTAGTTGAGGGAGTTTTGTGAGAGATTGATTTTAAGTTGTGAGTTTACTTGTGAGGGTTAAAGTATTTAGGTTAGGGTCTTATAGTTAGGTTTAGAAAGGTAGTTTATGAGTCCACAAATTGGACTCATTCAAGGCTCGATTTAATATAAAATAGTGTCCTCAATTGATCATTTTATCTTAATATAAGATGAAAACTCTTAAGTTTCAGGTATTTGAAGTTTTAGTGGAATCATGGAAACATAGGCACAAAAAAGCTGAAAAGAACGTAAAAGCTGAAGCCGAAGCATCGCCAAGAAATCTTGGCAAATCGGTGAAGGGACGCACTTCACCCTTTGTTTAAGTACGCAAATCACGGAAGGAAGTGAATCAAAAGGTGATAAATGAGTAGTTGGCGTGTCATCAATCAGTTCCACAAGGCAGAGATATACCGCCCAATGATCCAGGACACAAACATGCTAAAGGCAAAGCACAAGAGCCGATGAACCATAAGAAGGATGAATCGTGAGTCATTCGACGGTCGTGAATAACATCGCTGAACGATTCTCTACAACACTATTCTTGAATCTATAGATACTAGCTCTTTACTAGTTTTAGAGATTCCGAACATTATCAGAATTTTTACCTTAGAATATTATCTTTATTGTATTTTCTCTCAAGTTTGGAGATAGTTTTTGGGAGACTTGAAGAAAGGAGTTCATCTTCCCCAAGTTGGAAGTAGGACATCTCTATTCTTCATCCTTTTCTTATATCAAGGTTTAATTCCGTATATCCATTTAATTTCATTATATTTTTTTATTTCTTAATGTTTGTCTAAACCCCCCATTCTTGAGGTATAATTTAGCAAATATAAGTTGATATTATTATTGGGTCTTTCTTGCAGATAATTTAGATGTATATTAATGGTGATCTCACCTAGTGGTTTTGGTTTAATTTAATGGGTTTGTAGTAGAAAATGCAAAGCCACCCATGTTTTTTTCGTCTTACCCAAGAGTGAGGTTGGGAAATCAAAACCGCTAGACTTAATCACTTAGGATGGTTCGCCCATAGCTTTCAATGATAGGGGTGATCCCATACCATTTTCCATAACAAAAAACTTTTTCAGATCGAGAGTGTTTAGTAGGTAAAGAGTAGACCGACCTTCATGCGGTAATTGGGTGTGAACCGATTTGAAATGGGGTAAGTTGCTTGAGAGAGAACTTATTTCCATCTAAAACTTATCCTAGTTAGTATTATCTTGCGAATTTCCTATCGAAAGCAAATACTGAACGAATTATCTCAACTTGTATTGCAGTCACACCCAAAGAACTTCTGCCCATACTTGATTAACCGTGCATTTTTTACGAAACAAAATTTAAGTACTAAACCCGTGACAAACCCAGAATATTTGACATTTTCGTGTCACCACTTTAACTTAATTTTTCTTTTTATTCGCTAATTTTTCTATGCTAATGACAATTCACATAAGATTCTAGTTTAGCTACTATTTTCACTGCCACTTTCCCCCCTTTTAACTTCCCTTTGGACATTGACCCAAACCTTTTGTTGTAATTATGTTTCGAAATTCAATACACTCTCACCATAGTTAGTATCTTGTTTAAGGATAAACAGATCCAAATGGTGCCGCTGCACAGAGGATTGGAAGTCAAGTGAAGATTTAGTTCACTAGATTTTTATGTTCTGTTTAAGTGTTAATTTAATGATTTTATTTGTCTTATATTTTTAATTTTCTTTTGTTTTTTGTGTATGCACGTCCGTAGAAAGTAAGAAGGAGTGGTTGTAGCAAGTCGGTTGGTTAGACAGAGTCCTATGGTGACTTTAAGAGGATAAATGGCATTGTTTTCAACTAATGACCTGACACTAAAACGTCTGAGGTGGAAAAACGTGCAAACAATACCAAGGGAGGTATATGCCCTCCTCATGAAGCAAGAAGTCTAGAGAAAGATCAGAGAAGTTTTGTTGAGGACACACTTCAAATTATTCTCCGAAAGATAACCGATTAAGATCGAGTGTTGGATGAAATAAGAGACAATGTGGAAGCTTTAAATCAATTGATTGGATATCATTCTAGATGAATCCAATGCATCAGATCAGCCCTGAAGTTTGTAGTGCCTCAGCTCCATCCAAACGACATATTGGGGTTACCTAGTGACACTAGGTCTAGCTCCAATGATAAAGAGTGAGGAAGGATCTACGTCGAGCCACGCTATTAAATAAGATTTTTTTTGGAGGCAACACATGGTTCAAAATGTAGGATTTTATTTTTATAAATAATGGTGTGTTGATGTTGCAGGATAAAATGAGGAAAGTGGAATATTTCAAGTTTGTCGAGAATAAAATCTATTTAGTGTTTCAACAACAAGGTCAGTGAGCCTATATGAATACGTCATTTGGTCAATGCAAATACATTTCAAAGTATGTAACACTCGGCGAACTCGATATCTAGCTTGGCTGATCGCCAACCTGTTCGGCGACCTCGATGCAGACCGACAATTTTGCCCATAAAAAATTGATGATTTTAAAGAAATGGTAAGATAAATGACCAATAGGCGCTTCGTCGAGAGTGTAAGTGAGTTGACTATTATCCTGAATGGACAAGAACTGAACGGTTATATAAATACCAACGGTCAACATTTTTGAATCTCTCATTTTCCTTGTTTAAAAATCTCCAAAATAACACAAAAGGTACTTTTTCTTAGATTTTTATCGTAAACTAGTATTTTAGTTTGTAATTAGTGCTTGGTGTTGGAGTTCTTTACTGCCTAGCGTTACAAAAAGCAATTTGATCGGCTTGAAGGTAAACCTCTAAAACGTAGAACTTATTTTTGCATAATTTTTCTCTCATTTGCAATTATAGTATCATGATGATGTGTGCTTGGTATTTCTAATAGAAATAATTTGTTGTAATGCTATTGTTAATTCATAATTTTTTCCTAAATTGCTTTAATAGTTGAATGCCATAGTGTTTGCGTCGTGGTTTTATTAAACGTGAAATGGGTGTTTCATATTAGTTGTTAGTATGATTTTGTGAAGTCTAAGTAGCCCATATTTGAGCTAAACAACATAAATTACTCTATGGAGGCACCAATGATGACATTTTAAAGGTGATCGTAGTTAGATGGGAAAATTTGGCAAACTAGAAGAAGACTGAGTATTCCAGGGTGATGGGAAGTATAAGTTTTAAGTGAATTTCGTATTTGCATGCTTAGGTTTTGTTTTTAAAGATTGTAAGGATGGGATTCGAGAGATTGGTTTAAAATTGGGCATGTTGTGTTATTTGGCGAGCTAAGTTGACCTCAACGAATGATTCAACAGACTCATTTCTTCGTTCAATAAGATGTATAATTTTTGGCAGACACATTTGTGAGCACTGAAAGTAATCGGTGATTCGCCGATAGGACTTTGGATCGCCCTTTTCATGCCTCTTTTCCCCTCATTTGGCGAAAAACCTTGTCATCATCGAAAGTAGTCATCGACTCACGAGTAGACTTTTCCATCACCAATTTTCCTAGATTGAAAGCTAAATAAGTCGGCGAGCGCAACCTAGATCACCAAAGAGATTTGGTGAATTGCCAAGTGGAACGAAAAATTTTTCGCAATGATTTCCTGTGTTTGAATTTAATTGTTCTTCTGATTAATCATAATTTCTTATACATACATGGAACGAACTAACCAGAACACACAACCCTAGAAAAAAGAAACACAGGGTATACGCATAAACAAAGAAGGATCAAACCCTCGAAAAGATAGGGTAGATGGCAAGCTCTTCGAGCTCCTCTTTAGGACGGAGGTGCCTTTTTGCTGATGGACCCACGGTTGGCGGGGGGGGACGTTTCGCACTTATAGGTGTTGTCTTGGGGGAACTCTCGTACTACGATCCTTTTTTTTCTATTTCGCTTCCTCTTCTTTCCGGATATTGCTTTTTTTCGCTTTCCATGTATTTTGTGATCGGCAGTCCGTCCGTTTTGCTCTTGTCTTTCTCTGTCTGGACATCGTGTTCTAATTCTGGGCTTTATAGCCCTTCACGCTTTTCTTCTTGTCTTACATCTAAGCATTTACTGACGTAAGTTCTCATCCCGCTCAATTCCATCAGGCGTTGTGAGGATGTTCTTCTGGGGTGTCTAGTTCGTGATACGGGCGACCGTGTGGCTTGCTGACGTTCTGTTGATTCGTGGGGCAAGCTGTAGGGTGTTCTGTGCATCGTAGCGGGAGAGTGTGTGGCTGTTTTGTTTCGCGCTCGGGGGATGACGTGTGTATGAAAACTGCGTGGTGGTGTGGATGTCGTTGGGTGGGGGTGATTTAGTTGGCATTTTGCATACTTGGTTTCCAGATGGTCGTTTGGGGGTGGTTACGCCTGCAGGCTAGATAAGATATTGGCAGCGGAAAGTCAGTGAGTCGCGAACCGACGCGAGTTTTTTGTGCCTGTTAGGTGAGTCTTTACAAATCCTAGTCAGTGATCCAAGAGAATGAAGCCACCTGTCTCTAAATGCGCAAGAACGAGGGGTTAGGAGGTCGCAGGCTTGCGTACCGTCGCTCACCATCCATAACGGACGTGGCGTCTGCGGAGGTGGTTGGGGGTGGTGGTACCATCGCCTGGTTTTGATGGCCTTTCGTGTAGGGACTACTGGAGGTGGGGGGTGGGAGGGTGTGGCTGTGGTAAATGAAATGAGTGTCGTAGAAGATAAGGTGGTAAATACTGTTGGCTGGTAATAAAAGAATGGGCAAGGGGCTGATCTCTGATGCCAGATGGATATGGGACGAAGAGTGTCATACAATGGGTAGTCTGTAAGTGGGGAGGGGGAGGTTGGGGAGCGTAATATGAAGGTCTGTGGTGGTGATCTAATGGGCTTATAGATAACAACACACAGTCTCTGCCACTGCGGGTTCTGCTTCACAGTGCCTAGGCCTATAGAATATGCCACCATGAGGACAAAAAAAAGCTCCCACGATATCACGAATAACTAACTTAAGCAAAGTCGATATGCAGATATCTGGATACAAATGCCAAATGTGTCGTAGTCAGACTGTGTGGTGAATTAGAAAGGATCAGGTGGTAGTGCATGGAGACAGGCGTCTCCGTGTTAGCTGTTTTGGGACATCTCTAGAAAGAACTGAAGTGCTATGATTTCTAATAATGAGCAACGGAGATGACGATGGAATTTTCGTATAAGAGCATTAGCCACACTATCGTCCTTCCAATAGTTTGTTCGTTTCACTTCGAAGCACCCCGAAGACACCGGCCGTACAATATCATTACAATTTTATCAGTCGGTTTTCGACCTTTTTCAGACATGACATGTCTATGAGGCAAACCAGAAAAATCATAATCCATCATTTACTATTTTGGTCACATAATGTCTATGCAACGTGCGGAGTCCTCGAACCCCACAAGGACCTTGAATGTCAGTACCTCAACTCTACTAATACCACTATTGAGGCTGAGTAACCCCGAGCAGAGAAGGACTTAAAGGAGAACCCATGGCAACCTCTGGCGATCCGATAATACCACCTAACCCTGCAGATGCATCAACCCCCATGCCTTCTTTTAGGAACCAGACCGATATGTCCATCAACTCCGTTACTCCTCGCACAAGATCGTGAGTTGGAAAACGGCCCCCCCCCCAAAAATGAAGATAGAATGAACTAAGATTCCATGGTTCATTGATTTTTTAGATACTTTCTAAGTTAATGAGAAATACTTAAAATGATAAAATGGTTTGAGTAGTTTTCTGGGGTGAGTGGAACGCTTTATGGGTGAACCAGACTTGGGGGGGGCGGGGGATAAAACTAATCCTTTGTGTGCTAGTGTGTGACTAGTAGTGTTTACACTATGTTTTTGGTGTGTCGTTCTTGGGGGTCACCACACAATCAGATGAGGTGAACCTAAATTAAGAGGTCATAGGATTAAAGGGGATGTAAAATTCTGGGTAAGACGCCCCAAGGACTATTCGCCAGAGGGGTTCTGTTCGAAAGTATAAACCGGCCCGTCGGCTTAACCCAAAAAACAGCGCGTCCACAAACTGGGCGGGGGGACCTGAGGTACGACCTGGACCTTCACTGAGTAGCATCATTTACACAGATAGGGGCAGTGGAGGGACCCTTCGTAGGATACCCATGCTGCTGAGGTCTAGGAATTAGATTTGATCCCATTTAGAATCCTCAAACACCAGACCACGCCAATGCAGTAACATGCCGTCAACTACACACTGGGTCTATACGGTGGTGGGGTGGGGGGGTCGTTGGTAGGTCCACAGGCAGCGGGGATGGCAATTTTCTACAGTTATTTCGCCAAGCCAGGGTGGTTTGGTAAAATTACCACCCTTTAACTAAATAAATAGGGTAAGGTATTACTATATCTATAGATTGATAGAGGTATTTTAAGTTAGTTATAAAACACTAACCTAGAGAATATGAGACTTCACATCTAGTAGTGTCAAAGAATTCAAATTCAAACCCGTTAAAAAAAAAAAAAAAATACCGCTCGAACCTCCCCAAAAGTTAATCTCTCAATTCCAGAAGCTTAGTTAAATTGAGGCTAGGGATTGAAAATTATCCAGGTGTGCTTTCTTCTGCATTAGTCAAGGTCTCTATTAATACAAAGAGTATGGTGACGTCTTATCTATAGTTTGATTACACTCTAGACACCATTCTAGATTGTTATTCAAGTTTTTCTACAAATATTATGAAAGACACAATACTTCCCTCAACCTTATGTGCAGTAATGCCAGTGCATTACAGTGGCTTCAAACGAATTGAAATCTGATTATATTGATGGAATTTATTGAGCATGATTTCAAGTGAAAAAACCCCACAAACCTATGGATCCCTCTAATTCCCCTTATTTTGTTTGTTTGATAAGTAGGTTTGAAATAATTTATCTATGGATGAATGGGTTTAATCCAGTAGCTTTTTATAGTATTGAGTTCCCATAGTTTTTCATCCTCGTACTTATGATGAATTGTGGATATATGACAAGTTTGTTGACTTTGGTCTTATGTGCATAATGGATGGACTAAAGTACTCGGGTGGTCCCTGTTATGGTTTGAATTGTTTTGGAAGGTGGATATAATGATTAATGGTGAGGCTGACTACTTTCTTAGATATAGGGTTTTGCTTGTATGGTTTGTAACCTTATAGTGGGGAGGGGGTTATTTCTTGTATCTGTATTATGATTGTGGCGCTTGATCGCACTAGTTCTTTTACAACTCGGCAAAATGAACTAGGTATTAGAGCTTCACGTAGTTACCCTGGGTTAATAACGTACGTATAAAAAATATTGATCATAATAACTATAGGAAGTTGGTTTGAAGATTTGTAGCAAACTATCAATTGATGACCTAGACGTCCGGAACTAGTCTGTGTGTGGTTTGCTAGTGTGTCTTTGTTTGTTGAGGAATGTTTTTTGGTGTTTTTGGAGCGAAATCAAGTGGGGATGACCTAAACACTTAAGGGACATGTTTCTCGTCAAAAATGTGGGGCAGGGAATCCCCAAGGACGAACCAACAGGGGTCCTTTGAGCAGGGACCCAAGTGCTGACAATCGAAGGACTGCCAGGACACCCGGTGTTTCTGACAAGCTGGATGTGTGCACATCGCGTCTGCTGCAACTTAACGTGATATTTCCTTTTATTATGCATCGACATGGGGGAATTCAACCGCCAAAAACAACCCTTCTGGCTCAAGTGTAATTCCATAAGATAACACGGCGGAAGGAGAGGGGGGGGGGGACGATTGTATGTGTCGCCGACGTTCGAGGCCATAAATTCCCAAATTTTTTGCGTTGTTTAGAGTCAAATTATACTTGGTTGAAAAGTCCAATTAGTGTAGGGGTATCTTGGGGTACTTTGGAGATTTATTAAAACGGTTTAGATTCACTTTTACCACGCAAATGTCACCAATCAAACAAAATCCACTCAAGTTGAGAAAATCAAAAGCTCTCCATTCTCTCTCCAAAACCTCCAATTGATGCAAGCTTGAAGCTCCAAGACATAAGATCCAAATCCCTCCATGTTTTTTCAACCTAAATTTTCATGGATAGGACTATCAATTATGTATGCGTGGTTTATCTTTGATTGATTCTTCTATCATTCAGGATCCAATACACAAGGCTTTTCAACAGATATCACAAGTCGATTTTGTGAATTCTAAAATGGGTTCTAGCATAAAAAAGTTCAAGTGGAATAGATTTATGACGTATTCAATGTCTGAATATGTAAGATGGTTTTATACTAAAAAATTTCCATGAAGGTCAATGTATTGTTCCTTGAATTCCTAATTTTTGATCTAAGATGGGCATATTGATCATGATTATTATGTTGAATTCATGTTTACGATTGTTATGGGCTATTGACATTTGTAAGACCCTCAGCATTAAACAAGGTATATAAGCCTCACATTTTCCTATAAAATGTTGAGTCTGAGACGAGTTGTAGTAAATGTGTTTTTACAGCATATATAGTTGATTTGATGGTTTGGATTTCAAACGTCCACGCCGTTCGCAAGATAGTCTTTAGACCTGCTAGTGTGTCCTTGTTATGTTTTGCCCTTGTTTTTAGATGTGTATGTATTGGAGTCTAACAGAGTACAAATGTGACCCTAGTACCTTATAAACATGTTTAGGGTCAAAAAGTGTTGTACAACTCACGACAAAACCACTCTAAGTGCCGCGGGGCCCGAAAGGAGGTGGCCCAAACATTGAGGGGGGGGGGACTAGAGGTAGGCATGCCGAAAGGCAGTGGTGCCACACCAAGAATTGTTGAGGCCGTTGGGCGTCGTGCGGTTTTGCACTTGACTTGCCTGTGTGTCCGTTTCTTGACACAAGTGCTCACTATCTTCAAAAGTTTTTAGTTAGTGAGTACAAAATAAGGGCGAAGAACTGGCCTCCAGCGCAGACGGGTCGCATAAGGCACTTCCCGATGTCGCTTTCGTCATTTTAAAGTCAGTTGACATGTCTAAAAGTCCATAGGAAGTATGGTTCGTTTTGGTAACTTTTGGAAGTACGGTGCTCAAAATATTTTGTCATATTTAATCTTGTTCACCCCAGTTCCAAAATGTCAAATACCCATAAGAAATCGAAAATCCCCAACCTCCTCTCTCGCGTCATATCAAACGATAGCCGCTTACAAAACACCGCAAATGAGAGGGTGAACAAACTCAAGAAGCAATACATAAAATGAATTTTTCACTGTTTCTTCTCAAAGCTTATGAGATTTGCCTTCATTAAGGTATGTTTACTCCTTCTTGTAGTTTTAATCTTTATATGAGGATCCTTCAATGGGTTTTTTCAAAGAAGATTCATTATCAAATTTCTATATTTCAATCTAGCCATGATTCATTCTCAAATTTTATTTCACAAAAGCAATCTAATGAATACTATATGCATTAGCTGCTGACTTTATGATGATTTCAATGAATTGCAATGGAAGAACCTGTTCCACAACCGAATCTAGACCCCAGATGAGGACTAGTGTCGTTGACCTCTCAGAGTGGCAACAAGCCCTACATACGTCTCGTTAACTTAATCAGTTAATTGTAGTGAAAATTTGAACTTTGTTTAGTTAAAATTTATATGGAATTGATCTCGCATAATCCACATCTACGTACACGTCATAAAAGTATCACAACGACCCATTAAATCAGGATAATCATGAAGAGAGAACCATAAATATAGAGTTGCCAAAAGGGCACCAATGGCAACAACGTCCTGAAAAGTAAATACGAATTAAACGCAGTGGATCCATACTTTGCCACTAGCTCATGCCTACGTCTACGCTAGAATAATCATTAAGCCATCCTGCTCGAAATCATTAGGTCCTACCAAATTCGGATACAAGCTCCATGTACGGGTAACTGTCTGCGTCGACTCGTAAGCACACTAACGTCCATGCGACTGCCTCGCAACCTAAAAGCTAGATAAACGACTTTATGGAATTAGTACAGCCTTCACTACACGTATGGGTATATCAAGCAACACAATGAGGAAGCCACAGAACATGCCTGATGTGTAAATAGTTTCTCCGTCCTAACGATAGGAGTTTATTGAAAGCTCACGTGTCAGTGGACTTGACAAAATCGTATTAGGAAGTCATGCCATGAAGTAACATGCATCATTATACGTATCAATTGCGACAAACACATAACATATTTGCATATACACATGTACATATTGCATGTAAACTAGGCATCATTTCTTTTAATTCGTTCATATGCCATTAGATCCTGGAGCCATGGAATTAAACATTAGGACTTTTCCAAAATGAGGGCTCATATATGGTACGGTCAACTAGGGAGCCTTTTTTAGCAACCACAGAGTCGTTTCATTCGTTCATACGTAATGACTGATCATTTCATTTCATTCAAGGCTGTGTAAACACCACCTAATACCTAGGAATGTAGTTTAAGACTCGCAGTGATGGTTCAATGTTCCAATAAGCTAAGGGAATGACCTAGTGTCCTTACATAAGTCTAGTTCACGCTCTTGATTTCTTACCCCCAAAACACATGGTATCGTTTCATTTCATCATGGCATTACATGAGGCTGACCTCATTCTTTCTTTGGGAACGTTAACGTTAACCAACATAAATAATTTAGAATCATGAAAGATCAGTGTCTCCCCACACCAAAAGAGGTGGAATCACCGGCCAAAGTGAAACCAAAACATCTAGGTTTAAGCGAGTGGAACCCTGCCTAGAAATCCTTGTTGGTTTGCGTAGTGTTTAACTCAGACTTGGAGATATGAGGAGGCCCATACCTTTCTGGACGGACAGTAACTCTCAATGATAATTACATGAACCTAATTGCATTCCGGTGGGTGCTAAGAAGGAATCGCCACTCATACATTGTATCGCTGCTTCGATAAAGTTCATCACATTCATCTCATACATCATAGAATTTGGTTTTTTAGCATGAGGACATCATGATTCATTAGACTATTTCTCCATGTCCATCATTATATTAAGTCTAAGTAGTTTAACTCCACAATACTAGAAATTAGGGTGTTTATAGAAGACTGGTCCCTTCATTAACTTTATCACTCTCATAGGGAGATACTGTTGGTAAATTTTAATTTAGATCGAATTTGAGATTTCTCTCTTATTTCACATTAGCCTCTTACATGTTGTCACCGACGATTCATTCTCCTTAGCATCATTTTCCCTTATAATTATCACCCCTTTTACGTGAATGTTTCCTTTCATCATATTCCCATGCACTTGGCCCTTTTAACGTGTTTTCCCACTCTTTACTTAACCCTTCCTGGGCACATCATTCATCACATCACATCTACAGTTCATTTACTTTAATAAAACTAAGCTTGGACTATGAGTCCCACACAAAATCCCTGAAGATTCAATCGTAATTCGTCCTAAGGATTTATCCTTACCCAAGGTTTGTGGTACCAAGACTTATGCATCTTATAGTAATGCCCAGATCTCCAGTATTTTGATCCTTAAAGGCAGCAATTCTTCAGTTAATCATTTATTCCACATACGACTTTGTGTCCAATACGGAATTGGTCAAGGAAACCTATTTCAATGCCTTTGTAGCCACTTAGTATTCTTTTATAATTTTTATTGACATTAAATTCTGGCTATGGACCCGATATCGATCCCCACCCTCACTTCTGTTCTTTCTTCTTTTCTTTTTCTTAATTTTTTTGTCTAAATATTTTTGCTTAGGGGACCCAAGATCTAATCCCACTGGGGATGCCACCATTCCTTTCTTTTTTCCCACAACCTCACCCTATTTTTATTTATATTTTCTCTTTACTTTTCTCATTCGTCCAAGATGTTAATGGGTTCGAATCACCCACATACCTCATTTATTATTTATTTTTTATAACTTGTATATGGTGAGGTCTGTGTTCAATACCACCCACTCGACCTCACCATTTTAATTTTTTTAAAACTACTTTTTTTTTTACAGTAAGGTTGGACGAAAACAATGTTTCCAAAAAACTGGAAATTTGATATCACCTTTTTGCGTCCATTTTTTTAAAAAAAAAAAATTACAAAACCGCTTTCAACATTAGACATTAAGACATTTGCGTACGTGTTTTAACTGAATCCTTAGGTGTATTTTTACAATGGTTACTTTCATAAGAATTATCATTCAACAATTGAACTCATAGGACCATCTTGTGTTCACCATATTCATACACACATAATTCTAACAATTTTCTACATGTCAATAGCAGCAAGCTTCAAACGTGTTCAATTCCATGATACACACAACGTGCACAAACAGTTTATGAACTCTCATTTTCTCGGAACACCTCTTTAAGTTCTTTCTTTCTGCATAATCCCGAATACACATTCAAACAACACGTCATACAACCAGCCCTAAATGATCTACCGAATTCAACCAACGGCATACTCGGTTGAATTCGTTCAAAGGATCTAATGAGCGGGCAATGCAACGGATGATAACATTAGTTTTCGATTGTGATATACTGAACCTGAGGGTCCTCTTTGGGAGAAGGGACCAATAGGGAAGAAAACCCATACCTTGAAGTCGTTAAAAGATGTTCTTACTTGTTGCGAAAACCCCCCCTAAGCCGACGTCCTCACCACCACAGGGAATCCACAAGCACATTCCCGTCGAGATTTGGTTTTGCTTTTCGGTTTCGACAAGCTTATTTTTGGCTTTTGAGTTTTTTTCGCGTTCATGTTCTTGATGACTCAATTTAATGTGTGTCTGGTATAATTATTTTTTTACTGAGGAAGAATATCATGAAAACGCAATGAGGTATAATAAGAGAGAGACGTGATAAGGGAGTGGTAGCTTCGGAATAGGAGAATTTATTTTGAATTAGTCAAATTAGGACCCTCCCTCACAATTATAAAATCACTGATTTTAAATGCTTTAGGTGAAATTAACTAATTTGTTTCCCCATATTAAATCAGCTAACTAATATAATTAATAAATTTAAAATTGCTATCCCACCAAGGATTGAACCTGGGTGAAGCTTAAAACAACTTGCGAAAAAGGTCAATTCGGCCAACCTACCCGAATTTCCCTGCTCTTCTTTAAAATATTAATTAGTTAAAAATTGGGTAATTAAAATACTACCCCTATACCTGGAAAATACCATTTTACCGCTAGAGTCACTCCCAAAGCTAAAGATTACCCTTTCAGTCGGTATTAACTCATCTTGGTGAATCTCATCAATTCGGTGCCTACGATGGTTGGTTCTCCTATTGCCTAATAACCAACTCAACCAACTTAGGTGGTTGTCTAGTAGCATAGGTCTGAGGTCTGTTTTCTGTGAAACAAGCCCATGTGAAACGAAGTCAATTCGGGCATTGGTAAAATGTACGTTTTTTAAGCATTACTTAGCATAGTCATTTTCAGTTTGTTACAGAACCCATGACTCCAAAATCCTTCAAATTGGTCTTGTGATCTTGATTAGTTGATATCTACTTATGATTTTATTATAATGTATGTCTTATTCCTAATGTTAGCTATGTCAATTAATATTGAAATTGTTGAGATTTTATCAATGATGATCATAGTTTGGAGAGTTGGTTAGTTGACCTACTTCATCTAATTAGCTTACAGTCGATATTGAATTGTGTTGCTTGGTATGGTACACTTATGGTGGCGGTTCTTACATTCTTTTACATCTTTATATGTTATGATCATGGCCTTGAAGACAATTGTTGTTATGTTAATTGTGGTTATGATGATCACAAGTATGAACGTCTTATGTAGTCTTCTATTCTAGTATCACGATCTATGTGTATTGATGATGTTATGCATATGTGATGATCATGTTAGTGTTATGTATGGTCTATATGACTAGTTATGATGAGTACTCTTGTAGTATGACCCCTACCGATGTAACCCTATATGAATGTGTGATCTTATGCATCATTAAGAGTCTTCTATTCTAATGTTGAATATGTTCTTATTTCCTATGATGAAATATGAGTGTGTATTCTATAGTACCGAAATGCTCTTTATTTGAGTTATTCATAATTTAAGGGGTATTTTATAGGTATTGTGATCGTTGGACGAGGGTTTTATCAACATCTAGGTTATGAGTCTTATGTGTCTGTGATGATCAATGTGAATACACACACACACTCTCATGCATAACTATGAGAAGAATATATTCATGGTATTAATTGAAAGTATAGTTCTCATATGTTACCGATTGGTCTATCACTATGCAGTAATACAATTGTTAAAGAATTATGAACATGTGTTGTCTGAGGTTTTTTATTTGAACTGTAATTTCTCCACATGCATGACATGGCTATGGGTATGAATGATTAGAATTATGTGAAAGTTACATTCTCCACATAATAATAGGTTATATGATCCAGTATATTTTTTCTCATCCTAAAAACCTTTGAGCTCATATGACGGTACGATTGAGCAAGTACCTAAATCCTAATATTATGAAATTAATGGTTAATAAGGTATATACGGGGAATATATTAAATAATGGAGTCTGCAATCTTTAAAACATGGATTTTACAATTAGGAACAAACCCTCCTGTACTATGCAATAGATGGTCATCCAAGTGTTACTCAAATGAGATGGGGAAGCCATCCCCTCATGGCATATGGCCGGTTTTTTATAACCATCTCCAACTATCCTTAACTAACGTTGGGCCTGTAGGATATAAGCTAGTAGACTCGACCTAAATCCACTTTTAAGTATGTTGGTACTTTGCAAGTAGATATCGTTTTCCCTGTGTGGGTCATACATACAGGTCGTATTACATGTAGCTCATATGGTCTATGTCGGTTACGGCTAAACATCTCTAAGGTTAAGAAATTGAACTAATAAATGATTATGGACAATTGTCATGATTCCTTGAAAGACTACTTAGGTAGGTAGGACTATCGAACCTAGTTATACATTGCACAAGTGGACTCTATGGGAAGTTACGATGATGTTTCTGTATGAAATAAGGTTTATAGTTCATGTACGTAAATACAAGGTGCTTTCAAGGTTGAACTTCATTAATGTCACTATAATAAAGAGATAATGCATGTGGCTACACTTATGTCTCTTAATGGCTTTGCTTGGTATTGTGGGGGTATGGGACTCCCATGTGTACATTGCATATTCAAGCTTTTTGAAAGGGCTTATGCGATTGTTCACCTCTGATATGCAGCAATGTCAGTTATGGACTAAAATGAAATAATGAGAAAATTCTTTATGTGACCATTGAAGTATGTTGTTTTATGATAAGGCTAAATACATTGTTGTGTATGTTTATTGAGTGTGAATGTGCCTCAGTCTAGGGTTCACTTCTAGGATCACTTGGTATGAATAATAGCATGAGATGCTACTGGGACATTGCACTAGTGAATGGGAGGTTTTCTGTAGGTGATGGTCCCTTATGTGTAAATTCGTCCTTAATAAATGATCCATAAATGTGATGAAATGGCTTGAAGTATAGTTATCGCGATATCCATGTCTATGTGAATTATGTGAACTATATTTTCTAATTGTATCAATGTCCATGATGTTTTCTATAAAGAAATGAGCATGGTTTCTAACTAATGTCGTCTTAACTCCCATGTTGGTATGGTTATCATAATACTGTGTGCTTTTTATACGACTAATAACCGAATCATTCTTCTTTTATCAATTCATCTTTTACACAACAATTGGTGGAGGTGGTGAAGTTAAGGTTTGCTTCTTAAAGTGAAGAGCTTGGCTAGGTGTGTTTCCCCAAGTTCAAGAAAATTGTCCCTTAGATCACCGATTTCTATAATCAAGTTTTAATTGAAGTTATGTCAATAGATTGATATAATTAGGATGGTTTTTAGGTTCATGTCTCTATTCTACTTATTGATGTGGAATCTTAGATTCGCAAAAGGATCCATAGAGTCTAACTACGTATTATTATATTTTATTATATATGAAATGATATTGTAGAATATTATGTGCTATGAAAAGTTCTAATCCGTTTTTTTTTATTTTTATGCTATGAATGAATGCTAAGAAGCTTTTCTTAGACCTCTAAAAGGTCGACCATATCAGCTGCTTCTAGGGGGTGATCCTTGGTCATTACAAACTTGGTATCAAAGCATAAGGTTTTGGGATTATTCCTTAGTATCCAAAATCTCATATTGCAACATCTAGTAGAGTCTCATTCATCGGTGGTGAGTTTTGACACATCTATGAATGAGATGATATAGGACGACATAGTTTCCCCCTTTTTCAACTAGTCCTCATTTATTCCATTAGCCTTAAAACTCTTATATTATCTCTCTCTTATGTTTCTTTCTTCGGGGTCTTTAGGTTTGAGAGTGCTTGGATGGGATATCTCTCAAAGTTTGAGGGAGAAAATGTGAGGTTTTTTGATGCTTACCTTGGGTTTATGGGTTGCATGATTATATTTGAAAGGAGAATTTGGTATCTGTTGATCTGATGGCATTTATTATGGCTATAGGTGATTATGAGGAATGAGATGTTATGTGGAATTAATTATCTTGTTGGTATGGTTCTAACTAGCTTGGTTAAGAGTTGTTATAATGATTGAATGGAGTTCCTTTGGAAGGATAGGTTACCTTATGATTATGTATAATTATTGTATAATGTTATGGAGATAGGCTTGAAAAATGTTTTTGGGGAATGTGGTAAATAGCTAAAGATGAATGTTTCCTCTTATATCTGTGTAATGATTCACAGTTGGCCCTTGTGTGGATTTTGAGTCCTATCATGTCATCGACTTGATTCCTAAGACAAAAGGTACGTGGTTCTTACTTTACCCTTGTAACGCTGATGGCGAAGTATACTAGTTAATGGTAATTCCTTAATGACTAGTGTAAAAGTCTCTATAACTGAACCTATTCCCACAGAGTGGGAAAAGGAGAGAAAAGGTTTGTTATTCCATAATTTGATTTAAAAGGATGTTTTGTACCGTCCTTAGATCAATGGGGAGAGCAAGGGATTGATGTTGACCTACTTTAAAAGGGGTTCGTTTTCTTGTAAAGGTGAATGGTCAAAAGTATATTTATCTCAACGAAGATTAAGATTGTAGTACCTATACAATGGGCTGGTTGGAAGTTTCCATACCACAAACGGTGATGATCCTTTGTAGTTTGGTCAATAGAATTTGCCTTGACCTTGGTGTTTAAGAAACACATGATGTGATTAGCTTACCCGACAAAGTGGGGGGATAAATGGCCTAGATGGTAAGGTTTTTGAGGTTCCGTCAATGTTCCTATGATTGGATAGTCCTGAACTTCTCTCATGATTGAGTAATCCCTATTAAGATGATAGTTAAGGAAGGCGTATTCATAGATTAGATCCCTAGAGAGGGATGATGTACTTAGTTGTGAAGGTTATTAAGCTAAGGTTATCTTAAGGTTGAGATAAGTTGCTCTTAAATAGGTTTACCCTAAGTGAGGGATGATAAATTGAGTAGTAAGGCTGTTCATGCCGGTATGTTTTCCTTATATTCTTACTCTAGCTTGAAACCAAAGAGTTCCTAGTATCTTGTTCATGATGGGAGTCTTGCATATGATCATAAGTGCATGTTACCCATATGTTATTCATGTCTAAATTGACAAATGTTTATGCTGCCTTTGGTAAGGGCTCTCATTGATGAAACTAGGATTTTTGATCAATTCATATGCTCTGTTGTTGTGTCCCTCTTGATAATGGATAAATTTGCATTAGACTTCTTGAGATAGTGGTAATAAATGCTTGATTCACTTGATTTGTAGGGTTTGGGATCCACAATGCATAAGTTTCCATGTTCTATCTTTTTCTTTAAATCAAAGAATGATGACTCTCTTCAAAATGTGTGGATTTTGTGAATTGGGAACCGTTAATGTAGGCTCTCTCTTGAGAAGTGAAAGTATGTCTATCCAATTTCATGATGTGTGCCTATGAATTGTAAGGATTTTCCTAAACGATGCATGTTTATTAAAACTAGTGTCATGCTAGAACTTAAAACTTATGTAAAATAACTTCCTATTATGGTGATGTGTGTGGTGTGATTTACCTTTTAGAATATTAGGCTGAGCATGCCCTGGTTAGAAGTGGAGAAGTTATGCTTAAAAATTAATTGACCTTTGTGCGTTACTTGTATATGAACTCTATGGTAACATGTGAGTATGTTAAGGAGAAGGGCATTCCTATTTACACATAGCTAAACATGATGATGTTATGAATTACCTTGATAATATTATGTCTAAGTTATAAAGATTCTTATTAATCTACATCACTTTAAGTCTATGTGCATTTAGTATGAGTGACTTATTTACTTCTTGAGTGATAATGTTGAATCTGCCATGTGCGATTTGAAGGTTGTCGCATGTTGAGATCTTAATGAAATTAAATATATGACCATGTCATGATATGTTTAAGGATGTTCTTCCATTGAACATGATAAGTGCCTATGAGTTTAATGAATTAAAGAGAGAGTGAATAAGGTTTTTACTTGCTTGTGTTGCATTGAGTGAATAATGGTATGAAGTTGGTGTTCCTTCTAAGTTTGGTGCATTAACTAAGGTGTTATATCATGTTGAGTGTTATGAATTGCTCTGTGGGTCATTGAGTCCTTAAAAGTTTCTACAATGTTCCAAGTGTCAATCGAGGACAAATGTTCACAAGTGGGGGATATTGTAAGGACCCTCAAAACAAACTAAGGTGTTTAGAGCCTAACATGTTCCTTAATAGGTTAATAACATTTTAATAATGTGCTTTACATCATGTATAGTTGATTTGAAGTGGTTTGGAGGTCAAAAACGTCCAAGATGTTCAAATTATAGTCTTTAGACATGCTAGTATGTCTTTGTATGTGTACCTTATTTTTATGTGTTGTTTGTAGTCTAAAAACACTAGATATGATCCTAGTACATTAATAAACATGGTTAGGGTCAAAACGTTTGGGTATGAATCTCCGAGGACCACCATAAGGACCCTCGAGGAGGAACCAAACGTTGGACAGGGAAGCTTCCAAAGGTAGAGTGCAGCACCAAGAAGTAGAGGCCATCACGCTTCGTGTGCCTGGAACTTAGCTTGCCTGTGCATCGCGCGCCTGACACAAGGCTCACTGCCTCAAAATTTAGTGACACTAAATTAGGAGCTGCCTCCATGACGAGCAACCACTTCCTAGATTAAGTTGCATTGTTTTAAAGTCATGTTTCACATGTCTAAAAGTCCAAATAAGTATGGGTGTGTTTTAGTAAATTTTGGAGTTGTTTATAAACTATTTTATGTAATATTTAAAAGTTTTCCCAAGTCAGAAACCCATTTCCCAATAGGAAATTAACATCCCAAAAGCCTCATCTCTTTCCAAAAATCCTTTCAAAACCCCCTCCATTGGAGGGTAAAAATGCAAGCTCAGCCTATAAGATGAATTTTGAAGTGGTTTCCTCCTCCATATATTTGGAATTTATTTCTATTAAGTAATGTTTTAAAACATATCCTTCATCCTTTTTATCTTCCACTAGGGAGTTTTCCTTCAAAAGTGTGGTCAAAAAGATTTTATGATCAAGTTTATCTAGTACCTCTTTCAATATGCTAACATGAAGTTTCCTATTCTCAAAAACAATTATGTTTTCACAAGCATTCTAATGAATGAATATATTAATTAAGATTTAATGAAAAATAAATTTTTATCGTGTTCACTAAATGAAGAAACCCATAATTTCCTTAAACCCGTCAAATTAGCCTTAATATGAGTGTCTGTGATCCTTTGATTAGATGATGATCCACTTATGATTTATTATAATGAATTGTAATTTATTCTAAATGCTATCATATGGTTCCATTGATATTGGCATTGTTGGATTTGATTAATTATGACTAGCTTGGAGATTTATCAGTTGTCCCATTTATTCAATGGTGTCCCACTAGTTCTCTAATTAGCTTAGAATCTATAGTTTGAAATTTTTTTTCTTTGTATGGTTCCAATTTAATGGTGGCGGACCGTGTTACATTCTTTTAAATCTTATATTTTATATTATGGACATGAAGGTAATTGTTTGTAAATGTTGAATTGTGGTTATGAGGAAATCACAATTATGAAGGGTTCTTGTGGTAGAAGCGTGTCTATTCTAGTATCTACACGACCTACAGGTGTATGATGATGGTTTAATGTCTACGGTGATTTTGATGTTAGGTGGTATGCATGGTTTTATAATGTTTGTTGCATTCGTGAAGTCACTCATCATACAGGTACGGTCGACCACCGGTACCAACATGTAACCCATAACAAATTGAAGTAGTCATCGTATGCATGATAAGGAGCTTATTTTAGTTCTAAGGTTAGTAATGTGGTTCCGTTGTCTCTTATGTTGATGAAATTATGAGTGTGTGGTCTAAGGGTCCCCTAACTGCTTTTTTATGTTAGTTATTCATATTCATTACTTGAGGGATTTGTTTAGGTATTGTGATCCTTAGAGAATGTTTCCTTCCTCAACATCTAGGTTATGTCTTTTAATGTTATTGTGATGCGACCATTTGCATACACAACTCTCTCATGCATAACTATGAGCAGGGTACGATTCATGTGTCATTGAAAGTATATGTTCTCGTATGTACAATTACATCTACTCACGTTAGCATGTAAAGTCTATTATTAATGAATTATAAAACATGTTTTTGTTTTGTTTTAAGAGGATGGTATGTACAAGTACTTCTCACAGGTATCTAACACACCCATGAAGGTAATGAATGTTATCAAATTATGTGAAATAGCATTCTGCACATAATATAGGTGTCCATCACATTGCAGGGGGAGAACCCCGATCCTACAGCGTAACTGGGCGTCGTCGTCCTCGGAGATACTGAGACTAGCATCGTAAAAATGTCAATTCATCATTAACGGATTATAGGTTTAAAAAAATGTGGTGGAAAATTAAAAACACTTTCACCCTACACTATTTTCATGAGGTTTACATAGTATGGATCTCACTTACGCATAATATATCATATCATAGGGGATTTTTTACTTAGACTCACTCGTAATAAGAAGCTTACATATTCTTCTACTTTTATTCACACACACACACAACAAGACACAACACAACACACCCCACAAATAATAATATATCATACATTATATATATATAATATTTAATATTATAATATAGATATACTATAGAATACTATTATAGTATATCTATATCTATATATATATATATCTATCTATATATATATACCATACCCAATATATTCTAACAGGATGCATCATATGTAAACAATCTAAACGGAATAGTAACAATATGTGCATAGCCTTACACAAATGTATAAATTCCACTTAGGGCTTACAACAATGTCTTAAAACAACTAGAGTGAAATGATCATTTTAGACTATAACAATGTAGCATAGGTAAAGTAATAAAAGTAATCATCCTTGGAACATGAGGACATACAAATACATGAAGAAATGATCCAAGCCTTCTTGCAAATTGTCGACGAACCCTTCAACGACCGGAACCTAAAAATGTTGTGGAGAAAAAAGTGAGAATATAGTATTATCACAATCACTACATTCTAATAATATGATAACATATTCACATCCAACATAAAAATAAAACCGCTACAAAGGGACATTGACAAACTGATGCCAAGTTACTGGACATAACTTTCCTTGAACAAGCTTATGCAAGATCTACAGAAAGACGAACTTAAGACAATAATGCATGTAATCCATTAGATAAGCATAGATATTCCACACAAGACCAACATCCAATCTAGTAAGCCAAGTCAACATTTGTATAGAATATTAAGAGCTCATAACAAAGTAACTCCAATCTCATGTATACACCACGAAAGCATGCTCATAGTTCATGCATTTGTACAATACAAGTATGTAACACCCTAAAACAAACTAAGATTACTAGATCTTTGTGAATGTTTGTTGATATAATCTTGTGTTAAAATGAGTTAAATTTATGTTCTTAGGTAGTGTGTGGATTTTGGTGACGTTTGGAAGTCAAACGTCCGAGAACATCCATGATGTTCGGAAGGTGTACCTTAGAAAGTACTTCTGTGTCCTTATGTGTTTTAGCGAGTTTTACGTGTTTCTTTTAATTGAATTTGGTGTAGTATGTTCCTAATACCTATAAGACTATGTTTATGAGTTTAACATCTGGGTAAGACTCCATCTAAGACTCACTAGGGTCCCTAGAGAAGAGCACAAGACTTAGACCCCAAACTGCCAAGGCAGTGTCCAACAATGGAACAAGTCGACGGCCAATTGACAAATCGATGGATCATTTACTTGGTAAGTCGATTGGACCTGTAGGTATGAAGTATTTGTAGGTTTCATACCGCACACATTGAATTCCCTCACCAACGGATTTCGTTTCCAAATCGCGTGCCGTTGTTGGATTCGTGTGGTGCTGCTGCGCCAAAACTGTCAAAAAGTCTTGTTTTGATCCTTGTGGGTGTTTGAGATAAATCACCTCAAGGTCGTTTATATATAAAAGCTTGAGTTATTTTTAAGGTTCTTTGAGGTATTTAAGAAGTTTCCAAAAAACCTAAGACGCTCATTACAAACTTTCATTTCTCTGAAACACAAACCTTTCCCCTCAGAAACTCATCTCAGAGACTCCATAGAAGCTATATAGCCCCTTTGGATGGGCTATAAAAGCAGCTTTAAAAAAGTACTTTTGAAGTGCTAAAACTTATTTTTAACATAAACAGTTATTTGCTAAGGGAAGAAACAAACTGGGGAAGCGCAGGTGCTAGGACGAAAGCATTTGGATAAAAGTGCTGAATTAAAGCAAGAAAAGTTGTTGATGTGTTTGGCAAATAGTATTGATAAGCAGTTTTTTAAATCATAAATGTCGGAATACCCTTAAAAGCTTATCACATATAAAAGTTAATTACTTATATTTACACCATAAATATCATATATTTTGCGATCATTCCCCATAGTTCTTTCTCATCAACAAAAACAACAAAAAAAAAAAGAAATTTTTAAACAAAATTTTTATAACGAGGAGATAAAACTTATTCTAGATTTAGTAAAAAAGATATATAATTTGAATAGATCAAAGACGATTTATATATTTATTTTTAAGTTTGCGATCATATTTAAATAATGAATTGTCCCTTGTCATTCCATATTTCTTTAGTATCCACAAATTATTTATAATAGGTACTTAAATTTGTATGAAAATTAAGAGAGTACGATATAAATTTTTATTTTTCACGCTATTATCCGTCATCCATCGAGAGAAAAGGATAGAATTTAATAACAATAATAATCGAAAAAACTTATACTACACAAAAGATAAGGTTTATCTTCACTTCAAAATTGGAAGAATGGACAAGGTGCTAGCACCTATGGGCCAAACGTGAAAAGGGAAAAAAATGGAAGTAACATATGTTAGGGTTATGTGGTTAATTTGGAGATTGTAATGAGAAAATATTAATGGGGCACAAAGGTAAAAAAATTGGTCAACTTACAACGGCCGGCTTATCATAGCTACAAACAAGTCACCCCTACCCCCACTTTTAACTTTTGGCTTAAAATAAGTTTTTTTAAACTTAAAATAGAGTTTATTTGAGTACTGCCAAACAACTAAATAAGTAAAACGCACTTATTACAAGTCGTCTGAACAGGCTTTAGCCTGAGTGGCCAAATAGGCTCTAAGTCAAGATAAGAGCTAGAATTGGCGAAGGCTTTTAGTGTCTAATTCTCTCAAATATTACGTGAAGGTTTCTTTTATCTTGAGGGAGGTATCTCTTGAACTCACTGCCATTCGAAGAGTCCTTTCTAATGATATTGCCAAAAGGGTTTTCAACGCCTAACTTCTTCTATCTTTAAACTCTAAATATGGGATCTTTGGCATGAAAAATTTTTTAGAAATGATTCAAAATATTATGTTTCAAATTTATTTTGTGATTTAATTGGAAACTTCATGAAACAGTTTAAAGCATTTATCATTGTTGGCTAAGAATAGGTTTGGATGAACATGATTGGTAATCTTTGAGCTTATTTCCTTGTGTTAGTATTGTTTTTTAGCTAGTCAGACTGTCCCTAAGGGATCTATTATGATTAAATGTTGTGTAAAATATTATAGTTGATGGAATCTTGGATAAAGTTTAAGTTGGTTATGATGTTTAGCTTTACTTATCAAAATTTTCTTGAGTGGTATGGTCCACCTTCATGGTGGCGATGTTTACTTGAAGTGTAATGATATGCTGAAACTGGACTTGTTATTTTGAATAAGGACATGAAGGAATATTATGTGAAGTAAGATAATTATGATGTTATTCTTGTTATTGTTTTTTATGAAGCTTGTTGTGCGAAGTATAAGGATTATGTCTAAATGAGTCATATGATTATGTGAAGCATGTTAAAGTGTGTAATGTGATGAATGAAAGTTTAAGCATGTATGGAACTCAACGTAAATGAAATATTTCTTATGTTCAAGTGAGTCTTCACATTTACACACATACTATGATGAATGAAGTTAAAGAATGTGAATGAAAAAGGGAGTTTTGTGGTGAACACTCTTCATGAGTTGAGATGAAGTGCTTAGTAGCAACCTCACTACATCCTAAAGCTTTCTAAGATAGGTTGAAGGATGAATGATGTTTGTGAGTTGAGATGTGGTGTTCACTAGTTATCCTTAACCTATAGTATAAAGTATTGAGAATCCGTGGGCAATTATGCTTAGCATCGGAAGGATATGAAGAAGGGGTGGTTACACTTCGTGATTTGAGAGGTTGTATTCCAATGTACATCTTGAAACAAATAATCCTCGTAAATATGGAATGAGTTACTTTGTAGAAATCTCCTTATCCCTTAACAATGCGCTCACATGGGTGTAGCTATTGGGAATGCCATGTAAAAGCTAAAAGAATGACCCTACCCTAGGCAAGTGGGGAACCCTTCCCCAATAAGGGTAGGATTCGGGATTCCATGTCTAGTTCTCATGGTCTATGTCAGTTAAAGCTATTCCCCCACAAAAGAATAAAAGAACTAAGTCTCCTAAAAAAGTGTACTACTTAGGGTAGGTGGTGAAATGGGACACTATCTATCCATTGCACTAGGTTGGCATTTCGAAAGGGGAGTCTTGGTGTCTCATATATGAATTGAATGAGATGATTTTTCTAAAAGAGTGTACTACTTAGGGTAGGATACTATCTATTCATTGTACTAATTAGGCATTCCGAAAAATTAAGTCCTAGTGTGCGTTATTTGAAGTGTTTGAGTGTTCTTCTAATGTCTTATTATTGAGTGGGGTATTGTTTTCCCGAGTGGAGTAAGACTATAATAGGAAGTCTTAAGGATCTATTAGGTGTGTATTGAAGGAGGTGTATAGGAGTTTCCGTCATGCCTTACTTTGGAGAGTCTTAGGATAATCTTTGTTAGGGAAAGTCCTATGGAAATGAGTTCACTTTCTCTTGTCTTGACCTTGGGGGTTCACGGTGTCTTGATAGGAATGTGGTGTTCTTGATCCAAGGGAACCCTTAAGGGGAACTAAGTGGGAGTAGTAGTATGGGATGCTACTCTCACATTGCACTTGGTGTAACTTATAAGTCCCATTGGAGTAGGGCGCTTAGGTGAAGTTCTTAATGTATGAATGCTTCTCTATTGTCTAATTATTAATGTGTGTACTTGTCTCCCGAGCGAGGTAAAACTATGGTTGGTGGTCTTAAGGATTACTTGGTTAGAGAAACCTTTAAAGAGATTGATTCACTGTTTTGGGATTAAATGTCTTCATTGTAAAGTTAAAATAGGTTCACTATAATTTTGGAGAGGTTACTGTAAAATGGGCCTCTTTGTTAAAATTATGGAAATCCTTTTCTAAGTGTTAAATGATTATGTTTATGTTGTTTTATTTCTATATTCGTGAAGGTTTTAGTTATAGAGATGAAAATGTATATATATTAAAATATCCCTTTTTGCATGTTTTTACATATACCTGATTTAGTACATTGTTTTGTACTAACCCCATAATTTTCTATACTCTATAAGTATAGGTTTTGGAAGCAAGGTTTAAGTCTAGGAGGAAAAGCTTGGGAAAGATTCTCTCAAGACTAAGTATGCTCTTATATATTCGGGCATATTTCTATTTCTTAGTTTCTTTATTTAAAGACTTATTATGTATTTCTTTCAATGTAAAGGGCCACGTCCCTAAGATATTTTATTTCGTGTCCATTAAATTGTCTTTTGAAGATGAGATCATTCCTTAGATTTTGTAAAAGCTATTTCTTTACTTGTCTTATTCGTGAAAAGTTTTAAGTTTTACACTACTTTTTATGTCTTATGTAATGATGATAGCTAAGGCTTGTACAAAACCTTCGAAAGGTCAAGTACGCCCTGTGATGATCCAAGGGTGCTCCCTAACTTCTAGGGGGTACTCTCGGGTCATTAGAAGCTTGGTGTCAGAGCATAAAGTTATAGGAAATAGTTTAGGGTCTAAAGTCTCACAAGTCCATCTAGTAAAGTCTTGTTCATTTGTGTGAGTCGCGACACATCCATGGGTGAGAGTCTATTGGATGATAGAGTTTCACTTTCTTCATTACTATTGTATCATGCCATAGAACTTAACTCCATAATATCTCTCTCTTCTTCTCTTTGTTCGGTGGTTTTCTAGGTGTGATTGCTTGGAAAGGGAGATGTTTCTAAGTATGAGGGAGAGAAATCCAAATATCACCTATTATCATATTACAAGTTCCCCTCACTAGAAGGAATAGTCCTCATACTCAACTCAAAATATTAACTATAATTTAAGGACTTTGAGAACACATAATCCTCTCACTCAAAAATAACATTTCACATGGATGCACAGAGAACAATAAGCTTCCCCATTATATACATCTCCACTAATTAAGTGTGTTTTGCAAAGAATCATATAGGGATTTTCTAGGTTGTAATGTCGGCTAAAGGCAAGTTAGGAATAAGTTTATAGTAGTGACTTACACTTACCAAAGCATTTTGTACTTTAAGACGTCATTATCCTTTTCTTAATTAATCAGCCCTTTTGTACCTTACTATCACCCATGATTAAGATAACTTCTCAAATCTCTCTTGATTTTATTATTTCAAGAACCAACTTTTTTATATGATAATCTCTTGATAAGGGTTTTTCTGTACCGTGTGCCTATTTCCGTTGCCTTATAACTTTATGTTATACTCATTCCACAACAGTCTATGCTATAGTTGTTAGGCAACCATGGTGCAAATAACTTACTGATTTAATAGAGGGATGTCACGTGAAACTGTTGATACCAATAAAAGGCTAAAGGTCAATAAGGCTATAAGTTATGGAATATGAAGGGCTATTGCTTATGTTTAAACCACACCTCATCCTATTCTAGGTGCAAACGGTTACTAGTTTGTATAAACCCCAACAAAAGGTTATGTCAAAACCACAAGGGTTGGTACTTTTCCAATTCAGCTGGGAAGTACAAACATGGTCTAATTAGTTATAGGAATAGAAATTATCGAAAAAGAAATGTAATCAAGTCTAAAGGGGGTGACACGAATGTTAGATAGGGTTTTTTGTTTGTGATAATAAGCCACAACACAATAAAATACTATGAATATAACAATATACTGAAAATTCTCAGTATGTGATTGATTATAGTAAAAATCACAATATGGGTAGTTGAAACTACAAAGATATAGCTAAATGTCAATGGGTAAGCTAGGCTATAAGTCAAATATCTTTCTCTCTAGCAATGATCTCAAATAAACTAATTTCTTTCGAACATCAACAATCTTAGCAAATAATAACATCACACACCTTAATTAATCTAATCTATAGAGCTTGATGGATAGAATCGAGGATCGGATTTACTCTTTAGAGATAAGACTATATCACCGTTATAACTACAATCATCAATTGAACGCTTTGATTAGAAAACATTTTTTTCAAGGAAATCGAGAGTTTTAAGTTTGAATTGCATTTATAACTACAATTCATAAATTAAAACACAACTGTCAATTAAATCCTACTTTAACTAAGCATTTAAATCAGTAAATAACTATGCCCTTAAGCTAATTCAAACCATAATCACATGATCACACACCAAGAATTGGTATTTACTCCAAAAATCATGAAAAGATAAAAAAAATTACCAACTCGTTTAGACAACATCTAGGTAATAGTTTGCATGACATTACAATGTTTTCTAAAGGCTAAATTCAAAGACTGATTCAAAATCCTCTCAAATACAATAAGAGCTATAAAACATGGAGAAAATTCTAATTGTAGAGTGGGAATTGTAATATCATGGTGTGAACACTTATAATCAATTTTTGAAAAATAGTTTATACTTTCCCAAATATTAGCCTAGGAGTCAAATTGGCGATTTAAACAAGATCGCTGAGTGGTTCGACGATCTGACCTTTTCTCTCTTCCATCGCAATTTTGGCATTGGTTCTCAGCATCCCAAGTCCTATTACTTTGGGTGATCCATTGTGTTATCGCGAAACAAATTAAAGATTTAGTGACTCCCATTTTTGTAGCCGACTTTGCTTATCCCCCAAGGGCTAGCACACTAGAACTTTAGCTGAACTAAGAATCCACTTGACAATTCGTCGAGTGGTTTTGGTGACAAACCATGATTGCTTTTATCCACTTCTTTAGCTCGTTTTTCTCCTTTTTTCCTCTTATTGTTCTTATGTTGATCCTTAGCTCACATACCTTCAAAATCAAGATTTTAATATCAACATGAATGCAAAAAGGGTTCAAACTTCACATACAATGACCAATTGTGCACTTAAAGATTCGATTGTGGCTAACCATCATGAAGGATACATTTATAATACTTTCGTTAAACGCATGTTCAAAATCTAAAAGATACTCAAATGGCCTCACAACAAGGATGATTCTTCATTGAGACAAAACTCTTCAATAATTTAATGTCCTGGATCACATACAACTATCTCACTCAAAAAATGAACACATGCATGACATCACCGATAGGCTTGCCCTTATTTTGCAATCAGCATTAATTCAGCTCACTAAAGATCAGAAAGGTCTTTTTAAGGCTTGTAACAGGACTGAGTGTAACGGTATGGTCATTTAGTCTTATTGGCTTTCACCTTCGTGAATTATGGACATAAAATCACTTTCTCTTTCTCTTTCACATTTACGCATTTTCAAACTTAACCTCATTATTCAACTAGACATGACTCACAAAATACTGCATTTTCACTCTGTTTACACGCTTTATTTCAAAATTCTTGCATTTTTCAATCTTTCTCTTTTAATTCTTCTTTTCTTCTTATTTCACTGTTTCTTTATATGGAGGGGTTCCATATTTTTCAAAACAGTCAAATAAAAGGGGAATTATTTTTCCACCTCTTTACTTTCTTTTTTTTTCACCGCCACCCCAACATTAGGGTTGGACTAAGATAGGATTCACACATACCCAATACTCATAAGGTTTTAGGTGGTGGATATAAAGAGGTGGGTCAAAATTTCATTATCTTTCTCCGAAAAGGCTATGTCAACTGATGCAAAGATAATTCACACATCTCACAAGTTGTTGGCAAATAGATTTATTGTCAAATTGGTTCACTCTTAAAAATTCATGACTAAGATAATTCCATTTTTGCTTAAATAAATCAAGTGGACCTACGGGGAAAGTTTTAAGGTCATCAATTAAATGTCAGACGCCCCGCACAAACAAAAGGGATCGATAAAAATATGAAACAAGACTGCACCCGTTCTATCTAACATACAATCCCATTCATAATAGAGTAATTCGAATACCAGCTAGTCAGAAGGAGAAGATAAAAAATTACATATTGCATATGAAACTTCGCAGACTCATCATTGCCGAATATTCATTTAGTTAATTATGAGAACTATTCAAGTAATCAACATTGACCACAAATGACACTAAAATATTTAAAAATAAAAAACAATCACACACAAGAGGTGGCAAATTTTTTAAATTATTTAATTTTTTTTTTAAAATTAAAACAATCGGCCTCAAGTAAAGAACATCCATGAAACAATTCAACAACCAAGATATATATCCAAACCTATATGCTCAATATTCACATAACTATCAGTAGAACCAATATACACAATACAACCTAATGGAGGTAGGTACGGAAGTACCTAACCCCACCCAAAATAATTTGCAGTTTTCCTTAAATGAAAATTAAACAAAATAGTGAATAAAAAGATAACAAAGAGGGATGAGAAAATATAATCCTTTCAGGCTAAGCTTGGGATTTATAAAGTTGCATTCTCTATAACTCCATATGTTGGGAATCACGGAATCATGCACGATGTCTCAGCAATAATGGACCTATCTAGCTACGCATCAATGTCATGCCCCGAGCCTATACCCCAGATGTGACTAACACCCGAGACTCATTGCTGGCCCTAAGAGAAACCTTTGTGTTGCTTACTTACTCTGCGGATGACTTAACGTAACAATATAATCAGAAAACATAACTTTAAGGAGATATAAAACTTAGTCAAAATGGAAACTTATATCTTTACATCTGCAATAATAATGCAAAGACAACTTAAATACTAATCATCTATGAATCCTTAAAAAAATGGATGCCTGGAAAGAACCCCCGATAATCCTACCAACTTAAATTTAGAATGAAAATGATAAGAAAAGAGTCCTTCAGAATTCAAGGAGGCTCACCTACTGACTCAGAATGCTCAACGTGATCAATGAAGCGCTGGATGATGATCCTTGTTACCTACGTCTGCATCATAAAATGATGAAGGACAACAGGAATAAGAACATTGAATGCATGAGTATGATAGATGGAATTCTTAACATACATAGGTTTGAAAAAAATATGAAAGAAAAACTTACCTATACTCTTCTCAACTCATTAAAAACTTAACTCAATATAAAGTAATAAAACACATGAAATATATGTAAAACTTTTAAAATAATGGAAAATAACTTAGTTCATTAAAGAAAATACATTAACAAACTCAAATTTACTTATATAATAAAGTGATTTAGTTTCTGTGAGAGATTTTGTAACAAACAACCACTAGTATGAGCCTACTTTGTGATACAACGTCTTTCCCACGTGCAAGAACTTTTTTATACTTTGCAGTCATATAGAACACCTTAACTAAGTGGATCAACTAGTCTATGCTAAAATACACACATAAGGATTCATCTAAAAAGTATGATCCTTTATTACCATTGATGCCTACATGGTTTATGGAGACTTGATGTTAGGGTCATCCCCACTGATTTTAGACTCCAAAAACAAATAAATATGCAAAGGCACATTAGAACGCTTAAGCACGTCTAAAGACTAACTTTGGAACGTGTTGGACGTTTCACTTTTAAACTCTTCCAAACACAACACACTGACTTCTTACACTATAATTAATCATTTTAAGACCTTATAAACTGATGACACACATGTTAGGCTCTAGTTTAACATAATATGTTTTAGGGTCGTTACATGTGCGTCCCATTTCACTACCTAAACATTGTAGAACTTCTCCAACACTAGAAGAGTTCCAACATGATGAGAATAGGAATTAACCTACATAAACCATACTAGCTATGCATGGAATCTAGAGTTATCCTACTCCAATAAAGGGTGTTCACTTTCCAAGGGTAAAACTAGGATGCCTCCCATGTAGGCACATGGTAAAGGAATATCAAGAATTACTTTCTAGTCTTGTCTCTTTCTCAAGTAGAGCTACTACCCATATCATATTCTCTCGGTGCTTAGTTTCTTTTCTCATAGAGTGAGTTCAATCACATAAGTGTATATGAGAAGGAACAATCTCTAAGTCATAAAGTAACCATAATGCACCTACCAAAGATGTGTCCACTAGGGATACCACTCAACGGTCCATAAGGATAGCTCAATGACTTTCTTGGCCAACCTATCCCTAAGTCCAGCATTCACATAAGAAGGATACCATAACGACTTTCAACTTCAAGGATATCTTAACCATCTTTATATAGAGAAGATTTTACGTATTTGTCATGCTTAGAAGGGCACCATCTTAGGTTACTAACCTAGAAATCAGAAAAATGTCGGCCAACAACGACAAGGGCAAGGTGTTAAGCCTACTAAGTCAAGATGTTCATGTTAACATAATTAGCATTTATCAAGTAAAAAGACATAGTGAACCAATCAACACACACACATTGTCATCATCATTATGTCACATTTACAACAATAGTCAGGTATCATTACGAACAACCTTATGACCATCCTTACTATGAAAAAAAGGAAATACCATTACCGGCTAGACACTTCCCTATGTAGTTGTTCGCACAAGTAGAAGAAGTAGGCTTAATACCTTGAAAACCACCACCTCTCTCAAGCTTGACCTTAGAAGCACTAGTCCTATCTTCATTTGGAGTCATCTTCTTAAACCTATGTTAGTTTTGCTCATTGGATTTATCCCTCTTCAAAATATTTGTGCTCCTCCTATGTTTAGACTCTTCAACACTCACACCCCTCTTCTCACGGGGAAAGTACTTTCCTAAGAAAGCTTCTTTGAACTCTATGGGACCCGAATCAAATGGCATGTTGTCTTTCCATTGAGTGTGCCACACTTGACCAACTTCCCTCAATTCGTATGAATCTAACTCCACCCTCTCACTAGAATTCACCCCCATGGCACAAAAAACCTTGTGCACACCATCCAGAAACTCTTGAGGGGTCTTCTTCACCTTAGAAAACAAGGAAGAAGTAGGAGGAGGATCATCGTACAAAGTCATCTAATCTTGACGGGGTCAATTTAACCAAGAAACTCATCATGTCCAAATATCTCTAGTCACTTAGTCGTCATGGCTTGGTTTAGAGTAAGGAGAGCCTCTCTAATATCCCCATTAGTCATGTCTGGGGGAACCATCGGAACCTAATTTCCTTGACCTACTATAGGTACTTGATCATCTCAGGGAGGAACTCCCAAAATTACCACCTACTCATCAACCCTATTAGCCGGTATCCTCATCGAATTCATTCTCTTATAAACACAAGAGAAAGGATTAAGAAAGGACACTTATACCTTTTAATCTCTATGGCACGACACAAGAGTAGTGAAGAAGGGAAACTCTATCTTCCTATAGCCTCTAGCCATATATGCGTGTCGACTCACACCGATAAACAAGACTCTACTAGACTTGGCTTTTTACGAGATATTGAATCCTAAAGACTACTTCATAAGTTTATGCTCTGATATAAATTTTGTAACGACCCGAGGGTATACCCTATAAGAAATGGCATCTGAACTCGATACATGGCTTACTCGACCTCTAAAAGGTCTTGTACAATCCATTAGACATCATTCATCGCATATAAATTTTAAAAATAGTGGGAAGTTAAAACTTTTTACAACAATATCTCAAAATATTTTATAGAAAACATTAGAAATTTGCTAAGTCTCATAGTAGCTATCTTTGACTCACAAATATCTTTGGGCCACAAACCATACATCAATAGAATAAAAAGTATCAAAGTCTAATACAATATATTTCGAATTAAAAAAATAAACATAGCAATGTCCTCAAATCAATTGAGGACATAACATAACTTGATGAAAGCATGGGATTATCAAAGCTTCACCTCAAATGACTCCTCTCAAAGGCCACCTCCACCATTAGAGTAAACAACAGATGGAATAGCGCAGCATTGTATGTACTAAGGGCCCATTTGGATGGACTAATAAAAGACATCTTTAAAAAAGTTACTTTGAAAAGTGCTGAAAAACTTTATTTTTAAAATAAGAAGTATGCGTTTGGATAAAAGTGCTGAGTTAAAAAAAAAGTTGTTGAGGGTTTGGCAAAATAAGCTGATAAACAGCTTTGTACATAAAAATGTGACATACCCATTAAAAGCTGTAACATAATAAAAAGTTAATTTAATTTATATTTTACAGCCATAAATAATTATATTTTTTATATTCAATATTTCTTCTCATCACAAGGATTTATTAAAAGGCGTATAAACTTATGATAGATTTTAAAGATATAAATTTGAATAGATCAAAAGAAGATTAAGATTATTTTAGTTCATTCCATAGGTAATAATAATTGTCTATTATTCCACCATATTTCTTTATTATCACAAATTTTTATAAGAGGACTTAATTTTTATTGAAAAAATTAAGAAGAGGAATATAAATTTTTTTTCCAAAACATATTTTATCGGCATCAATCGAGAGAAAAGGAAGAAAAGGTATTAAAAAAAAATAACGAAAAAAAAAAAAACTTACTTCAAGGTTTAATTCACTCAAGTTGGAAGAACATGAGCATTTCTGCAGAGCTATGCAAACATGAAAAGGAAAAAAAAATGGAAGAGACATAGATGGTAGGGTTATGTGGGTAATTGGAGGATTGTATAAATCAAAAAATAAGGCAAAAGGTAAAATGTGGTAACTTAAACTAGTTATAAGCTAAAAAAAAAGCACCCCCCACAGTTTAACTTTTAGCTTAAAAAAATAAGTTATCTTGGTGAGTATGCCAAACAGCTAAATAAGTTAAAAACCACCTTTTAAGTCAGTTTGACCAGCTTTTAAAGTGAGCCACATAGGCTCTAAGTAGGTTATAGCAATAGAATCATGCTAAAATGGAAATTTGAATATAATATGCTCTTTGTGCTCTTTTTGAAGAAAACTTCATAACGTAAGTATAAGAAACAATTTACATCAATCTTCACATAAAAACACATTCCAAGTAATCCACAATATCGCATTAACATTAATTCAAACCATACAAGAATATATACCTCCCACCAAAGGTTATCCTAAAACTTACTTATGTAAGACAAGAAGAGACCTCCCATACACCCTCTTCCAGCATACCTTAATAATCCTTAAGACTACCTAGGATAAGATTACTCCATTTTCATTACATTAGCTCACTACCTAAGGTTACTCCAACATTCACCTAAGTAAGACATGAAGAGACCGCCCATAAACCCTCTTCAATCCTACATAAGCAACCTTCAAAGCTACCCTAGATAGAGATCATGCTATTTAACATAAATTAGTTTAAGTCATAATCATTCATTATGTCGATTAAGGAATATTTCATTAACTAAGGACTTCACATAATGATCTTATATAAGACCTAGGGAACCTACATCCTATCATCTTCAAAAGATACTGGTGTCATGTCTAGATGGAATCCAAATTCACTACCTAAACACTATAGAACTTCACAAACACTACAACATTTCCCACATGTTGAGAATAGGCATTAATAGACATAGACTATATTTTCTAAGCATGGAATGGAATACGGAGTGAGTCAACCATACTCCGGGGGGTGGAGGGTATCCACGTGCAAGGTTAAGGGTTAGAACTAGTGTCACGTCTAGGGAGCACCCCCTAGAAGTAACATGGCGTACTTGACCTATCGGAGGTCTTATAAAATCCCACAATTATCACTCAACGAATTTTCGTATTAAATTTAGCGGCAAATTTAAAACATTTCATAGCACAACATATGTTAGAAACTTCACTTCATATATATAAAAAATATCATATTACATACTTTGACTCTAAGTATCTTTGCCATCTTATACTAAACAACATTAGAGTGCATTAAGGACACGACCCTTAAAACATTAGACATAATTATTAATTGATACACGTCACAGTAAACCATAAGTAGGGAGTCCTTAGAACTTAAGGACCCCTTTCCTGGAGCTTAGGAATCACATATCAAGCTTCTCAATCACATAGACCTCCTTTAATGCATCCATAACCTACAATTTTTGTAAAAAGTAGAGAAGAATGGGCATATATTTAGGTATGAGAATAAACTAAGTAGACAAACCATGCAAAAACATGGTGCATTTATAAGAGGACATTTTCTGAAAATCATTACTTCATGCCTTTTGAGAAAAATTCCTAAAAACCTTTTACAATTAAATTTATATCATTTCACCATACTTAATATAGACATATTCAAAGGCAAACATAATAGAAAATCAGATATATCAGAATTTAAGTCATTTTTGAGGGTCACTTTACAGTGACCTCCTTTATGCTTAGTGAACTGTCTTTTCTTTACTCATTAACCTTCCCAAGTAAACATCTATTGGTACTTCGTTGCAGTGCTACCTAAGGCCACAAGAAAGCATACATACAAAACTCCAAAGTCATCCTAATCATCGTATAAGTATACCACATGATAGACCCATTTAAGTTAAGACCTTAGGAATATTATAGTAAGCTACATCAACTTACACTTGTACTAACTTCACTTCACAACAATGCATTATAAGACCTCACTCATAATCCTACTCTAAGTCTAGTAGTGAAATGCATGGTAAAGCCCCATAAACTCATCATACTTAGTATAAAACTATCATAGACCACAGCCTTCTTAACATTTATTTCATACATATCAACACGTAAGTGAAGAGAACTCCCTTCATGTAACAATTCCATCATATAGTCATTAAGACCTCAATTAGACAATAAGAATAAGACCACATCACATTAGAGTCTATACTACTGCACATCTTTAAGAAAAACAGACCCCAACAGAAAACAAACACACCAAAAAACCCCCCAAATAGTACCATGCCATCGAATAAAAGACCATAATCATAAGCATACACATCAGAACACCTTCCACAAACTTCCTAAGGAGCTATGTGCACTGTCTAGATTGGTTGATACTTCACCTATCCGAGTAACCTCCCTGAGGTCATCCTAGTTAGGGTCTATTCATATATTTTCCATGTTCGATTTGAATTAGGGGAAACTATAGCCTTAACCGACCGAAAGACAATGGTTGCGAAAACATTTGAATTTGGGTGTTGTAGAGACTTACACCCAATGGAGGTGTGATACTAGACAAGGTAGAACATTAACACATGCTAGCATACTAAGTGAATCACTTTCTAGATCCTATGTGGCAAGCATAGTTATAGAACTTGGAGGTACATATGAAAACCCTCTTTATGCTAACATGGGGCATTAGGGTTATTCACTTATGAAAACCCTATTTATTCCTATTGAGGCATTGTGGTTATCCACCTTATGAGATTTATGGTAGACCTTCCATCCCAAATTAGAAAGGGACACATACTCACATTCAATTTCACTCGATGCTTAGCTAGGTTCCCTTTATTAAAAGCCTTTATTATCATTTCTTTATAAAACATAGGCTTAGGAGAGTCTTCCCCTCACATGCTTAGCTCATAGGTCAAAGATGAAAATTCATCAACCCACATCATGTGAGAAATCCTTTAACATGGACATAGCATATATTATTAGCCCTATCTACTTTAGGATACACTTGAGCACACCTTTCAAGGCCCCTCTATTGACTATATCATCATTCATGTGTGTGTGTGTACATATACGTGTGTACTCCTTTCACATAAACACATTAAAACAACACATGACCACACATTCATATTCATGAACATAGAAACCAAAACTAGTAACTATATTATCAAGGCACACATGTGCAATGCATATACAAGGTCCCATACCCTTTCCCATACTAGTACACCTATCAAGTCATCTTACTTAAGGAAAAACATATCATACTTTCATATACATAATTTTAACATGCATAGTAGTACACACTAGTTAATATGAGACTAACTTTCATTTAGACACCATGACTTTTACTACTTGTAAGCATGCATTAGCTAGAGTTGGAGTGTGTGTACATTGGTCAATTGATCACAGCTATCTTCAACACATATTGAGGCAAGCCACCCTTTAGGACTACAAAACACATTCAAGCAAGACCAACAAACACAATTAGCCCCATAGGAGGCAAAATTAACTCATATTACACTTTAAGACTCCTAAATTTAGCCTATCACACCTTAACATAAGGTTATATGGGTAAGGGTCATCAATTTCAATCATTCACACTCATTATGGGCCCGCACCTACACATGATCTTTCATAAACCATTACATGCTCATAAACAATAGTAAAATAACCTAGATTTACAACTAAAGTACAAGGCTAGGGAAAATTACACATAAGGTGATGATCATAACTTTACTAATTCATATATTCTCAATTTGCCTCAAGGACTTGTTCAAGACATAGATAATTACAATAAAGTTAAACAACCACCACATGAGTGTACCAAACCACACGCTATAAAAGGAACTCCATCACGTTACACTATAAAGAAGTAGAGGAAGTAGTAACAGAGTAGAGACATTTCTATCAAAACTTTGTCTCATGGATTTGACCATTACTACTCTTTCATTAATAATTCAAGTATAGTGCAGTAGCTATGTACCAGAGTCATAAAAGAAACCATGTACAAATCGCTACAAGATCATATTACAATTTAATACAATGCATTACATATATACTAGAAAATAGAAGAACATAGATCTTCAACCCAATTCGATTGCACTTATCATCACTAACAATTTATCGACAATACACTTGACGGCAGTAGCTAAAGAAATCATTACTCAAAAGAAATCATGATTCATCTACCCTAGCATTTAGATCATGTCATATACATTACTACATTCACTTTATAGGCTAGAAGAATCTAAATCAATATTTACCAATTCCATGGCTATCTATTCATATTATATCAATTATACCAAATTATCATCACATTATTCATGTAGGCCATATCTTAGGACAATCAACAATGATCGAGTCATAAGACAACCAACCTAACGTCAAGATCACAAGTTACCACTCGATAGACTAGAAGAGCCTAGATCAATTTAAACCAAGCCTTCTTTATTTTTCTCATACAGGATTTATACTTACCATTCAATCTGATATTAACCTAAAACATTATCTACAAGACTCTAAACATTAAGAATTCAACTTTTATACATTTTAGAGATCATCTACAGTAAAAAATAGAAGCTAAGATAAGAGTTCTCCAATATTAATACATTGATCCACATGGATCCTTCATCATCAAATTCAATCATCAATTCACGTAAATAAACGATAGATAATAAACAATTTAAAGTAAGAGAATTGCAATTCAACCTTGATGTGTGATTATCAGGCTTTCTAGTGATACGAATCGGGTGTACATGCACGGGGATAAAATAGATTGTGGTTTTTTGGAAGGGACATGGGTTTCATCATGGAATTGAATTGAATGAAAATACGTTAAAACAATAGACTAACATCAAATTGATTAATTATTAAGTCATTAAAAAACGTTTAGAAAAGAACCCGCGGTTTTATAGAAGAGAAGAAGAGATGATCTAAAACTTCTTTACGTAGACATGAAGGATCAACATAATCCAAGATCCCAGTTGTTCTTGAGCTTTACCAACAATGGAGATTTCTAGGGAGAATTTTTTTACTTATATACACCCAAAAATATCTAAATAAACCTATTTGGGTTAGGTTAGTTTGTGGGAAGAATTTCCCATTCTCCCCTTTAATGGAAGAGTGCGCAGGCAGTGGACATCAGCCTGCACCAGTAGGTTTATCGACGGGCCATCTATAGCTTCAGTTGGTTGGACCTTGGGATGTTCCTTGCTTGAGACTTTCCTAGGATAAGTTTTCATCGATGAAACCTCACCAACGGGATGTTGGTAAACCAACTGGGTGTTGTTTAGTTTAGTCGATTAACACTGCCAAGGCAATGACTCTAAAATCTTTGGGTTCTTCTTGTGGGCCCTTTTGTGGGGCCTTAGAAAATTGTACCAGGGCGTTTCTGAGGTAAACATGCACATGGATAATTAAAGGACCTTACATGCCAGTTTCACCAAAAATTCACACATAAAACACGTCCAAACATGCTAGGCCCCATTAAAACATATTTGAACGTCTCAAGGGCTAACTTTCGGGCGTCTTACATGTTCTTGGTCGTTTGACCTCCAAACTTAAAAAACTCCATATAATTCCGATAAAGAAGCATTATAACTAATTCAAGACTTTCTAAGATCATAAAATACAAATATAAGAACGTATAGAGACATGAGGCACATAGGTGACTAGTCGTCGAATGTTTTGGTTGTCCCTTGAAGTTTGACTTACAAATCACCTCAAACTTTACACCACTGCCTCAATACCATATTATAAGTCATTTTATCACCTTAGAACCGTAAGAAAACGTGTTAAGCTATAGACACCCTAGATCATTTTAGGGGGTCTTACAATATCCCCCCCCCCCCCACTTGGAATTATTCGTCCTCAAATGACATTTAGAACACTTTACTCACAACAAGGACTTCAATGCATCATAGAGCAGTTCATCACATTCGTAACATCACCACATAGAATTTAATGCACCACACTTACAAGGAACACAACTTCAACTCATTTTAGCAATTAATACACACAAGCAAACAAAACTTTCATTCACTCACTCTTTAATGCATCAAAGACAAAGGCTTTTATCATGTTTACAGGTGGACCATCCTTCTCCTAGTTATAACATGGTCATTAAACTTCAATTCATTAATATATCATCTTACAACTATCCTTTAAGTAACACTTAGGCAGATTTCAACAACACTCAAGAAAAAAAGTAGGCACTCGTACTTCAATTCACATAGACATGAGTTAATTGAATCAACAAAGATATTTATTAGTTAGACCTAGTGACATGAAGGTCATACTCAACCATACCATATTTAGTGGTGTCCATGAAGGAATGTCCTTCTCCTCAACACACTTACATGTAACATGAGTTCATACCCAAGCAATGTACAAGGTCAATTCATTTTTAAAATGAGAAGTTCTCAACTTTTAAACCAAGGCATGCTCATGTTTCCTTCCTAGTGAAGTCAAAATGATAAGTCACGTAAAGCACATCACAACAAATAGGAAGTCATTTCACGAAATTTCAATTTCTAACATAGCAATAGCCTTCATAGTAAGCATCATTTGAGAAAATGAACACAAATCATAGGCACACACATGAACACTTAGAAAATCATGCTTTGACTTGTAAAGAGTGAGCCTATAGTCATGCTTTCCAAATCATAAAAGTTGCATAGTTTTCAAGAGATTCTACAGTTTTCATTTAAAAGAGACTCAACTTCAATTATAAGGCTAAACATTACACCTCACAAGTGACTACAACCATGTTTATTATCTTACTTCATGAAGTCAAGTTCACAATTAGTAAGTTAAAATGCACAATATACATGAGAAAACATGGATTTTTATAAAATTTTCCTTCATGCACTTTTGAATTTTAAAAATATCCTTACGTTAATGTCAATCAATACGTACTAAACATATAAAGTTCATGCAATTCATACTTTATGCAACACTCTATTCATGAAAAAGATTACTAAAATTCATTAGATTCAAGCTCAAGTATAAATATAAGGACAAGGTAGAAAGTATCTACAACCTTACTACTCTATCACCATCCCCCACTTAAGGTAAACCCAATTAATAGTAACTTAACCCAACCTTAAGAGGATCTTAGCCTTTCAACCAACAAAAAAGTTATAGTAACTTATCATAATGCATAAAAGGAATTTTAGGTCACCCAAATTTTCAAGTTAAGTCAAACTATGTAACCACATACGGTTTTAACAATGCAATGTACACCAAGGTGATGCAACATTAGGGGAAACAACAGAGGAGACTTCACCTTAAAATTTTTTCTCTTTATTTGGGAAATACAGTAAGATGAATTATAGGTCACTAAAACCCACATCATCACCTTATCATGAAAAGAATAATATCCTTAATTCTAAGGGAAACATCAATTTCACAACATCAAGAAACTCACAACACAATAAGAAGTTCGAAACAAATCTACGGCTCATTATGCCATTAAAATCTTATTCTACATTGCAAATAGAAAACTCCTTTTTACATTCATTATCATGCTCATATGCATCAATTCTATACACATTTCAACCACTTCCAATCAAAGAACAATTTAGTCGGTTTCCCAAAAATCATACAGTAAGCTGCCAAGCATTATAGTGAACATGCTTCAAAATTCCAAAAATGCAATATTTAGGCAATTGACTTGAAAAACATGACAATATGATATACAAAACTTTACCAACTTATCCTACATAATATGCATACGACCTTCACACCTAGGATCAAGTCTATACCAAGAACTACAATCCATGTAAAGCAATCATGAACATTCCCACATATAACAAAGGCAACATTGAAAACTTTTAAGCACATATTCTTAGGGTGGCATGCTTCCATAGGTAGTCCCTAAGAATATCAAGTTCAAATCATAATAATAGTCTACCATCATGCAAAACCATATAGTATCACATCATTCCAATAGAAACTCATTTTAACCATAATAACATCTAACATGCTTTAATCCTATCATGACATATATTTCTAAATATGACATAATATTTCACATAATCTCATAGTTAGCCATAAATGGCATCACATCATCAAAAAATGCCAAAATTCACCTTCACACATACTCATCAAACCATTAAATAAAATAAGCATTTAAACTCATCTTTTCTCCCTCAAGCATAGTAAACAATCTCATCCAAGCAATCACATCTAAAATAACAACGGACAAGAAAACATAAGAGAGAGATCTTGTAGAGTTAAGTTCTATGGCACGATATGAGAATGAGGAAGAAGGGAAACTCTATCGAATTTTAGCCTCTCGTACCATTTGATGTGTCACGACTCACCAACAATAATAAGAGACTCTACTATACGTGGCAACAAGATACTTCTTGGACCCTAATCCACTTTTAAAACCTCATACTCTGATACCACGTTTGTCACTTTCGGGGAACACCCCTATAAAAGTAACATGGCGTACTAGACCTTCCGGAGGTTTTATAAAAGCCCATAGGTATCATTCATCGCATTGTTATAGTAAATTTAGCGAAAAGTTTAAAACTTTTATAGCACATCATATGATAGAAAATTCACTTCATATATACATAAAATATCATATTACATACTTAGACTCTAAGTCTCTTGGTCATCTTAGACTCAACAACATTAGATTACATTAGGGAACCGACCCTTAAAACATAAGACATGAGTATCTATTTATGCACTTTACAGTAAACCATAAGTAGGGAATCCTTGCAACTTAAGGACCCCTTTCCTAGAGCTTGAAAATTATATATTAAGCTCCTCAATCACATATACCTCCTTTAATGCATCCATAACCTACAATTTGTGTAAAAAGTATAGAAGAATGAGATTAGTACAAGAATGCACTAAGTATGGAAACCATGCATTCAAAAAGGACATGTTATTGAATTCATACTTCATGCCTCTTTGACAAAATCTTCATAAAACCTTTATACAATTGCATTTATATCATTTACATACTTCATATAGGCATATTCAAAGGCCAAACATCATAGAAAATCAGATATAGAATTTAAGTCATTTTTTAGGTCACTTTACAGTGAGCTCCTTTATGCTTTACAATGAAGTATCTTTTCTTTTTCTCATTAACCTCGCATGTAACCGTGTAGTGATACTCGGTGCAATGCATCACCTTAGGCCAAAAATAAAGCATACATACAACCTACACAAGTCATCACATATCATCATAGAAGTATAGCACATGATAGACACATTTAAATCAAGACCTTAGGAATATTACAATAAGCTACATCAACTTACACATAGAATAACTTCACTTCACATCAATGCATTACAAGACCTATAAAAATCATTATAACTCATTTTATGAATTTATAATCTCATAACACTACAAAAATAAGAACATATATACGCATGAGGCACATAGGTGACTAGTCATGGAACGTCTTGGTCGTCCCTTGACGTTTTACTTCCAAATCACCTCAAACTTTACACACTGCCTCAATACCATATTATAAGTTGTTTAAGGGCCTTATAACCTTAACAAAAACGTGTTAGGCTCTATAAACCCTAAATCCTTTTTGCGGGTCTTACAACTTTGATAGATCCCATGTAGGCACATGATTAAGTAATATCAAGGGTTTTCTGTAATGTAGTATCCTTGCCAATTAAAGCTACTACCCATATCATATTTTCTTGGTGCTTAGACTTGTTTCTCATAGAGTAAGTTCTATCACAAAAGGCATATGAAAAAGTACCATCTCTTAGTCATTACCTAATCATAATCCACCAACCAAAGATGGGTCCACTAGGGCTGCCACTCAATGGTCAATATGGATAGCTCAATGACTTTATTAGAGATGGTTTCATGCCGTTCCGTCCAACCTATCCCTAAGTCCACAGTTCACGCAAAAAGGATACCATTACATCTTTCAACTTCAAGGATATTGTAACATTCTTTCTATACATAAGGTTTCACGTATTAATCATGCTTCAACGGGCACTATCTTAGGTCTACCAATCCTAGACTTTCATTAATAATTCATCAATACACATACAATACAAAGGTGCTTAAACCTACTTAGTCAAGATGTTCATATTAAAATAATTAGCATATATCAAGTAGACAGATAAAGACTACCAATCAAGACAAACACGTGGTAATCTTCGTAATGTCACCTTTACAACGATAGTCAAGTATCATGTAGGAACAACAAAGTCAACCTAAAAAGATACACTAATAATACAACTAGAGACATCACCCTAGTCCATCATGATCACACATTATCATTTAGGTGAATTCATACTTCAACCTCACATATGCATATAAACATAATCGTTCACATTGATTATATAGAAGCAATAAAATTATAACATCAAAATTTAATTAATAATTCCAACAAGGCCATGCTCATCACTGTTATAACACATAAGCACCGCCAATATAAGTGGACCATACCAATTAACACAATGCAATTCATATACTACACAATATAAAGACAATAAAGTCATATTACCACCATGACATCATTATCATCACCAATCCTTTTCCTTTCAGCAAATTCAATTCACAAAGGCTCTTACCAATAGCCATATCATCAATCCAGACCAATAATCAAACAAAGCAATTGATCTAACAAGATACCATATGAAAATCCTAAAATTAGGGAAGCCTATATGCATTTCTAAAATAATATTTACCTTATTCAATAGACCACATAATATAAATTATAGTATAATACCATTAAGACTTAATCAATTCACCCACATTACATCCAAAAGTAGGAAACCATGATTTGCATGGGTTTATACAAATTTTGTTATGATCCAAAATGAACTCGGTGAATCTACGGCCTAACATGGGTTTAATGATATTATAAGGTCCTAAAATAAATAAAAATAGTGTTAAGAGTTAGTATATAGAGTTTGGAAGTGTTTCGAGGTCAAACGTCCAAGACGTCCTGAAACTAGTCGTAGTAAAACTAGTGTGTAGTAGCATTTTGTAATTGAGTTTTGGACGATGGTTTGAGGATGAAATTGAAAACAGTTGGTTACTATACATATCCTGACATGTAGAGGATCAAGTCTTCTCAGAAGGACCACCCGATGACCAGCCTAAGGGTCTCCGAGAAGGACCCAAACATAGGCCAGTGAAGCTACTCGGAAGCCTAGATGTGGAGGCCGCTGCACGGCGCAGAGACATCACGTAAAAGGAAATTTTTGCCCTGCAACGAGGGGAAATAACTAACCATTATGTCCCAAACTAGTTTTTTTTCCTGAACCTAGAATAAAAAATGCCTCCGCGACGGGCAGTAAACTCCAAGATTCGGTTACATCATTTTCTAGTTAAATTTAAGTTGGTTAAAATGTCCAATAGTTGCAGGGGTATTTTGTGTACCTTAGGGATAAATTATTGGCGTTTATTTTAGGTATTTCAAGAGTATATAAGCAGTATGATATTCATTTAGATCCTAGACTTCAAATCAAGAACCTTTCTCTCCCAAAATTCACCCAAACCACCATTGAAGAAGAAGAGAAATTAGAGGCAGTTTTAGGACGCATTGATCAAGGTTTAAAGCTGGATTTAAAGATCTAATCTAACGTATGTAAATATTATTCATTCATCGATTCTTCCATCCATGAAGCCCCCCTAGTTTCCCTTATAATGTGAATCCAAACAACTCCATTCATGAAGGGATTGTGATTTCATTGTGGGTAAGCCTTGATTGTGATCCCAATCTAGTGGGTAGCATTCAATTATGCTCTTTGCATGGTTAATTATAGTAATTGAATTTGAATGTGAATATGGTGATTTTAGGCCTTTAGAGTCTAGATGAGTAGGAAATTGTGGGATGCTTAGGAAAGTTTCACTTGTTCATTCTTCATGTCAAGCAATAGAGTTTGGCATTAGTAGGCCATTTTCTAATGTGTGCCTTTGATTTTGTAGGTTATGTCTTACACTAGGGCAAATGCAATAAGGGAAGGATATGGGAATGGGGAGCAAGAGGTTCCTCCCCAAGTACAAGAGCAATTGCCTCCCCTAGTGCAAGAGCAAGTTTCTCTTCAAAATCCTAATAACCCTCCAATAGGGAATGCTATGTTTAAGAAATTTAGGGTTTTTATGACTTCTTTGTTTCAAGCCTTAAATGCCTAAGATAATAGTGAATGCTATGTTTGAGAATGAATCCACCAGATTTCTATGGAACCAAAGTTGATGACTATCCGAATGGATTTATTGATGAGGTGTATAAGGTTCTTGAAATCATGGGAGTGTCTTCCATTTAAAAGGCAGAGTTGTCTGCCTATCAATTGAAAGATATTTCCAACTTTGGTATGAACAATGGAAAAATAGTAGACCAATAGGAGCGGGTTGCATTGAGTGAGAGACTTTTTAGTCAGCTTTCCTTGATAGGATCTTTCAAGGGGAATTGAGGGAGGTTATGTTGGGGGAAATTCATAAACCTAAAAAAAGGTGATAGGAGTATGATTTAAAGTTCAATCTTTTGTCTACGTACGCTCCAATTGGTAGCAAACTTTAGAGACTTGATGAATAGGTTCATGAAGGGGGTCTCCGAACTAGTTGAAAAAGAATGCCTTACAGCAAAGCTTGTTGATCACATGAATATCTTTGAATTATGGTGTTTTCTCAACAAATAGAAGATTCCAAAATTAAGAACGAGAAAAAAAGAAGTAGGATGGACAAGCATGGACCCGATGGACATCGTCGTTCTATGAATCGACTAAAGTTTTCCGGATAAGGTTATTCTAGTGCTTCAAAGAATGAGGATGATAGGGTGTCTAACCCTAGAACTCAAGGAAATAATAATGAGTATTCCTGGCCTACTTTCCCTAAATGTGGTAGGAAACATGAGGGTAGGTGTTTTGCAGGTAGGCATGGTTGCTATGGGAGTGGTGAGAGTGGCCACAAGATAAGGGGCTGCTATGGTTGCTTTGAGGTCTTTATATGATTATGTGTAGTTATTATTAGCTTGGGATTGATTTGTTTCCTTCAATTGGGTATGTTCATGTACGTAATATGTATATACAATGGGTTGCTAGTCGAGAACCGGTCCTTCAGAGAAGTGTTTAGTAAGGTGTCATTCAAGGACGAATGTATCCCAACTGGGGGATATTGTTATGACCCAAAATGAACTAGGTGAATTAGATCCTAAAATGTATGTCATGATATTATAAGGTCCTAAAGTGACTAAAAATATTTTTAAGAGTTAGTATGTAAAGTTTGGAAGTGTTTGGAGGTCAAACGTCCAAAATATCCAGAAACTAGTCTAAGTCGAACTAATGTGTTGTAGCATTTGTAGTGGAGTTTTGATGATTGTTTAAGGATTAAATTGAGAATAGATTGTTACTGTACATATCCTGACATTTAAATGGTTGAAACATACGAGAACGACACCCCGGGGACCAGCCTTAGGGTCCCGGAGGAGGACCCAAACATAGGCCAGTGAAGCTGCCGGGTAGCCTAGATGTGGAGGCCACTGCGCAACGCGGAGCCATCACGTTAAGGGAAATTTTTGTCATGGGAGGCGTGGACATTGGTAACTATTCCGTATCATGCTATTTTCCTGAACCAAGAATCATAAATGACTCCGCGACACAGTAGACTCCTAGATTTGGTCGCATCATTTTTAACTCAAATTTAAGTTAATTAAAATGTGCAATAGTTGCAGGGGACTTTTGGTTCTTTTAGATAATAATTATTGAGGGTTATTTTATGTATTTGAAGAGAATATAAGAATAACAATAGCCATTTAGACCCTAGACTTCAAATCAAAAACCTTTCTCTTGCAAAATTCTCCCAAAACCACCATTGAAGAAAAAGAGAAATTTGAGGTTGTTTTAGGACGAATTGATCATTGTTTCAAGATGATTTTAAGGATTTAGTCCAAGGTTTGTGAAACTTATTTATTCATGTATTCTTCCATATATGAAGCCCCCATAGTTTCCCTTCAATTGTGAATCGAAAGAACCCCATTCAAGAGAGGGTTGTGACTTCAATGTTGGTAAGGCTTGATTGTGATTCCGATCTAGCAGGTAAAATTCAATTATGTTCATGTTGTTATTATATGATGTTTTGATTATGTTTCAATGGTGAATTATAGTAATCGAACTTGAAGGTGAATATGGTGATTTTAGGCCATTAGTGGCTAGATGAAGTGTAACACTCCGAATGTTCCATGACCTAGACTAGAGATTAGCCTATTAAATAATGATTGAAATGATATTTCAATACCAATGTTAACGTATTAAACTCAAATAGAAAAGTTTAGAACCAAATTCACAAATAAAGATGCTGACGTCCGGAAACTAGCTAAATTTAACGAGTAGACGTCTCGATGTTAAGTGAAGTTTTGGTAGTGTCAAATGAAGTTCAAAACAAGTAAAAGTACTTTAAATAGGTAAAATGTAGTAAAAAGGGTCCAAACTACAAGTAACGACTCCCTATGGACCAACCGAAGAGTCCTTGAGGAGGACCCGAACATGGGCAAGCATGCTGCCAAAGCATCCTGCGTGCAGCCAAGAAAATGAAGGTTGGTGGGCAACGTGCAGCCAACACGTGGAGGCCAAAAAGTTGCCTCGCGACGTGGGGTCTCGATTATGCTTACATCCTCAACCCAAATTTCATAAATAAAATGTGAAATTGACCCCGCGATGTGCAACTACATTCCTGATTCGTCCTCATCGTTTTAAAGTCAATTTAACTTCACAAAAGACCCACTTATGTGAGGGGTCTTTTGAGTATTCTAGGGAACGAGTTTATGATGATTTTTGGTCTGTTTCAGACCACTTTCACGCACTTCAAATCAGAAAAAACAAATCTCTCTCATCCCTCTAAAAACACTCTCTTTCAAGCTCCATTGCAGAACAGAAAAGCTTGTGGAAGGAAGACGAAGACTCAGGATTTCATCAAAATTGGATGGAATATTCTTAACTACGTTCAACATAAAGGTTAGGGGGTTTTTCACTCTGGTGATTCCTTTCCTCAAGAGGTCATTTCAAGATGATTTCCAACAATTCGATTTACTTGAGTTTTACCTACAAACAAGATTTTCTCCGAAACTTGAGATTTAGAACCTAATGATTGAAAAACAATGTTTTTTGTGGCTAATTAAGTATGTATTGTTGAATAAATCATATGTGAATGTTGATTTTTGTTTGTGAAACATGTTCCAGCTCTAAATAATGGTTGGTTAGTTTGTATCTAAAATTAATTTCAGGTTAATGTTATGGGGCTGGGTTAGAACTAAGCTAGAATGAAACTCCTAAATGACCCGTTTCCCTTACCCCCTAACTCGTGGAAGTGGTCTTGTGTGTATTGATAAAAGTAGTGGGATTGGTTATGTTATTAAGTTTCATATGTTATGGATGATTGTTTTGAATTGTGTGTAATTTCTTGATGAAATGAAGTTCTTTGTAAGCAGATAGGTAAGTTTCTAACGTTATGATTCCTCTATCATGTTGATGCTGGACCTATAATTGATGTAGATATGAAACCGAAGCATGTATGATACTGCTTTGCATATATGTTGGCCTATGAATATGTTAAATGTTGAATCATGGTAAGAATATGATAGTTCAAGTTGATATATTTATCTTGTATGCCTCATACACTATGATTGTGATTTGTTAATCCAACAAATGAAGGGTTGTGATGAAAGGAAATGCTCATCCTAAATCTAAAGAGCTTAAGATCATGTTTATACAAGGAGTTAATCTCCCATGACCTTCGAAATGATTTATTAATAAATAAAGGATTAAAGATTATTCATGAATGGGCTTTAGCTTAGCACCAATGAACTAGATATGAGAGGTGTCCCTTTCCTAGTCGGAAGGTAGGTTCACAATGACTCTTATAAGATAGAGGATGGCATGTAATTTGGAACTATGGGTCTCTAAGATATCCCCTATTTCTTCAACTTTATTGCAACTATGGGAAAACTAGCTAGTGGATCCACCTAGAATGCTATGTGCATGTTTTGGTTCTACCTTTGAAAGTAGACCACCTTCTTTCGATGTGGGGTTTCATTACACTAGATTCCATCTATAGCTCACATGGTCTAATGTCGGTAAAAGCAATTTCTCCCTCAAGTAAAATGAAATGCAAGTAAATGGAAATTGACTAGGATAACTTGAGGAGTCCACTTAGTAAAGGTAGAGATGTGGGACTCTTCCTATACATTGCACAATGACTCTAAGGGAAGCCCTAGGAGATTGTTCTTTTGTAATATGATAACATGAAATGTATAATGTTTATGATATATGATGTTACTCTTATATATTATTGGTTATGTTGATGAACATGTTATTGGTCTATATTTATATATGTGGTGATGACTACCTATGTTATAAGTTGTATGAAGCAAGGCTTGACAGTTATGTGGTTATGGGCTTACAGCTTATTGCACTTGTAGAGTTGGGATGAGGAGGGTAGTGTTTTGTATGGTATGTTTATGTGCCACTAGTGTGAAAATGAAATGTTAATATGATGTTATTCTTAGGTTATGATCATGTTTTATGTTTGTTGTGATCCCGTATCTGTATTATGCCTATATGTATGTCCATTAAGGCTTTCAAATAACTTATCAAACTTTAAGAAACGAAAGGTCCTTTTATGCATGTGTTAATGTTTATGGAGTACCCATACTTAGTACATTGTGGCAGATATCCCACTTACTTTATAATACTACAAACGTAGGGGTTTTAGGGTCGACGGTGAAGACATAGAAGTATCGATTGGAACAATCTTGAACACTCTTTCTCAAGTGTTGTAGGTCTCATGTGTGGGGTGCTATCTTTCAATTATTCTAGATTTGACACTTAGTTTTTTAAGCAATTCCTTATTTCGGTTAGTGTTTCTTTCGATTTCTTTTGTACGTAAGGCATATGTGTATGAATTTTTATTGCTAAGTGCAACTCATACTCTTTATACGGCTTTTATGTGAGACAGTTTTCTGAATATCGTATGTATGTTATCATGTTGTTAAAAGAGAAGCCTAAGTAATCTTCTATGTGAGTGGTCTATGTATACCTCAATATATGTTAATCATGAAGTCTAAGTACACTTCGCATAGTATGAAAAAGTTTTTAATTGTTCCAAATTTTTAACTGATGACATGTTATGACGAACGCTAAAGGCTTGTCAAAGTCCTTTGAGAGGACGACGATGCCGGTCACATTTGGGGGTGATCTCCTTATATGAAATGAATGATTTATGTATATATTCTTAATTCAATCGTATTAGATACTAATTGATCATGATTGAATCACCAATAGATAAATTGAACTAAGTCTAATTGATTAAGAATGGTTTTGACCTAGGAAGTTAGAATTGAACCTATGTGATCATGTATGATTAGAATTACCGTCTTATGATCTAACTGAATAAATTAAAATGTAATTGAGTATGAATCATGATAGACTAAGATTAGATTTATGATGGATTGGGTGGTAACTTCTTGAGTAGTAGACTTGGTGAGACAACGTCAAGGGTATGATAGCTTGAGATGCAAATGTCATGATAGCTTGGGATATTATGATCTCAAGGGTATCTTGAGATAGTAAATCTCAAGGGGTTTTGAGTTGAAATACTCATGTTAGCTTGAGTTATTGAAATCTCATGGAAGCTTGGGTTACATTGTTCATGATAGTTTGAGGTGTTGAACTTAACGGTAGGTTGACTTGGTTTGGCCAAAAACATTTCATGGTAGCTTCAGGAGAAAAGCCTATACTCTCTTAATGGTAGCTTGATTTGCATGTAAGTTATATTTAATGGAATATCTTGAGATTAGTTTCTCATGGTAGCCTAGGGTTGTGGATTCATGCTTCCATATGATTAGCTTGCATTTACATGATTGGTCGCATGGTGGTTAGGATGGTTTTAACCTTCATTTAGTAGCTTGGTTAGTATATTGAGATGATTCCCATGGTAGTAGGTCTATTATGGTGATATGTTGAGTTTAATATACAAGTTTTCAAGACAAGTTAGCTTGGATTAGGTTGGTCTAAAGGAGTACTTAGTATGGATGGTAGTATGAGATGCAATCTATACATTGCACAAGTATGACTTGAAGCTACCTATGACATGACCACTACATGATGTATACTTAGCTTGGATGGTGACTATAGTTGCATTCCATTATATGTTTGACTTAATATGATGGTTCCTTGATAATATGAAGTAGGTTTATTAGCCACTCCTAGATAACATGAAACAAGATAGGGTGACTTCAAAATATGCTTAGTGTGTTAAGTAGTATGGGATGTTTCACATGCATTGCACAAGTATGTTTTGTGGTGTCCTAGCGGCATAGTTCTCATATGTTATAACGAACATAGGTCTTAATTATGATAGTGAATTACGATCAAGAATGACCAAAGAGAGGTACTTAGCTTTGATAAAAGTATGGGATACTAACTTAGTCTTGCACAAGTAAACTTGGAGGTAGTTTGTGGTGTAGTTCACTTGAGTAAGAAGGACAAGTAAGTAAGTGAGCATTAACTATTATATAATTTATGATTCTTTATTATCTTATGAGGTTCAGTATATGCTTATGCTTTTATCTCGTATTATTATTGTCTATCATTGACTAACCCTTTGAGATATCTTATGTTGGTATGTAGTTTACATAGCACATATCGTACTAACGCATATTGCCTACATGTTGTCCATGAAAGGTCTTGATAAGGTTGAGTTGCTTGAAGGGTAGAGTTTCAAGGTTTCCAAGGAGAGAAGAAGTGGTGAGTCCTCGTAGCTTCGAGAAAAACCTTTATGTTCCTTTATGTTTTTTTATCTTCATATTTTGGTGGTTGCGTACCAATATATTAGGAATCATGTTTTCATAGATGGTTTTTGAGACATGTTAGACGTTTTATGAAAAAACTTCCGCATTATGTTTTTAAGAAAAGTTTTAATTCCTCCCTAATTTTTTAATATATGCAATGAACAATGTCTAAGAAGTTTGTACAAGACCTTCGAGAGGTCAAGAACGCTGCGTATTAATTCGAGAATGCCCTAACTTCTAGGGGGAACTCTCGGGTCGTGAAAAATTTTGATCTTAAAACATTCAAATCATTGATTCAAATCATTTTAAGCAAGAACCCATGGATACAATTCAAAATAAAAGATTTCATTTTTTTTATCATCGTTGAAAACCATTGGAATAGACTCCTGGAAACAAAGAGGATTCAACGATGAAACACCATACCTCAATTAAATATTAGCCCACGAAATTGGTGTATAAAAACTTCCAAAATTTACCTTCTTCCTTAGATCTTCAAAGCTTCATAAATGGAGTTTCCGAGAGAAGGAATGGAGAGCGTTTGTTTTGAGTGGAGCGTTTAGCTTTGATTGGTGAGTTTTTGGATTTAAAAAGGTTCAATAACCATCAATATAATATTGCCAAAGTACCCAAAAGACCCCTGCACTTATAGGACCTTTTAACCATTTCAAATTTAACTTTAAAAAGATGCGATCAAATCAAGGAAGTAAGTGCGTTCTGGGAGATCACCTTCAATTCTTGGTTCTAGAAAATTTTGAGATAGAATGGGTCACGATGGCCCCACGTCGAAGGTAAATGTTTTTTCCATTTATTTGTGGCAGGCGCGATGCACAGCCACTATCGAATCTTGGTTGGCTCGGCAGTTTTCTTGGCCCATGTTTGGGTCCTCCTTTGCAAACTTTAGGCTGGTCCTTAGGGCATCATTCGTGGGCATTTGGAACCTACATATGCCCAGTAGTTACTATGGCCATCTGCAAAGATTTTAGACACAAAATAATACCATAAAAGAAGGAGACATAAGCACGTCTAAAGGCTAAATTCCGAACGTCATGGATGTTCTTGGATATTTCACTTTCAAACTTCTTAAACTGACTTCTAACACTATAACTAAACACTTTAAGACTTTAAAAACTCATGAGACACATGTTAGACTCTAGTTTAACCTAGTTTGCTTTTAGGGGCGTTACAGTCACCTAGTGACCCAAAACACGAAAAATCTGAAGGCTAACACAAGATGGCCATGAAATACAACAAAGGGTGGATCGCCGAACTGATTGGCGATTCTGACTTACAGTGCCGAGTGACTCTTCATAGAACCAATCTTCAAACACTATAAATAATTTCTTAAAATATCTATCTTATAATTAGATTATTAATAGACAATTTATTTTTGAGTTTTTGAGAAAGTTTTAAGTTTAAGAGTGTTTTGAAGACCTTGATCATTCAAAGGGTATCATCTCCAAAAATTTCAACCTGGGTCTTGTTGATTATGAACTCTTGGCTTGTATAAATACTTAAATATTTATAGACACTTGAATGCAAACTCATTTTGGTATAAATTTCTATATCTTATTATGACACCTCTAAAATGACTTAGGTAAAACCAGATCTTAACATGTTTTTATGAGTGTATAAGGTCCTAAAATGGTCTATAATGTTTTAATGAGGAAGGGTGTAATGATTTAGGTGCATTGGAAGTCAAACGTCAAGGGACGACTAAGAATTTTGACGACTAGTCACCTATCTGCCTCATGCGTGTTTATGTTCTTATATGTGTGTTTCATGAATTTATGAGTTCCTTATATGTGTTTTAATAGTTTTTATAGGCAGTGTGTCAAGTTTCATAAAGTTTGGAGGTCAAATGTCCAAGACGTTTGAAAGATTTGCTTTAAAACGCGCTTGCGTGTATTAAAGTGTTTTGTCAAGTTTTATGAGTTGTTTTGAGTTAAATTGATGTAAGAGGTTCCTAACATGTATATGAGAGTAATATAGGTGGAAACTTCCGGTAAAAACACCACAAGGACCAACCAAAGAGTCCTTGAGAAGGACCCTACCTTGGGCCAAAAAGCTACCATCGAAAGCCGTTTGTTTCCTGGGGGGGGCTTGCTGAAATAGTCCGTCGTCACGGATTGGTAAACAAAAGTTTTTGTTTTTTGGGGGGCCAAAAACGTGCCTGAGTCGTGGGGAAACAATTGTAAATCAAATTCCCCGAACTTATTTTCAAATAAATCATGCTGGAACAGCTCCACATCACGAACTTTTTCCTGACGAAGATTTTGGAAATTAGGTTCAGTTTGAGTTGGTTAAAAGGTCCGATAAATTCAGGAGCCTTTTGGGTATTTTAGGGTCTAGTTATTGGCATTTATTAGACCTTTTTAAACCCAAATTCACACTTCAATTCATAACACTCAATTCTAAAAAAAATATCTCCATTGGTTCTCTCCAAAACCCTCCATTGATGAAGATTTGGTACTCCAAGAAAGAAGATAGATTTTCCAAGTTTTCTCCATCAATCTTGTGGTCTTTTCATCACAATTAAGGTGTGGTTCAGATTTCCCAAGTTTTATCCATCAATATTGTGGTCTTTTCATCACAATTAAGGTATGGTTCTTCATCTTTGGAATCTCTTTCTTCAAGTAGTCAATTAAAATGAATTTCAAATATGATTCAAACCAAGAAATCTTCTAACTTGAATTGTAAGCCATGGGTCTATGCATAAACATTTTAGATCATTGATTTATGGTTGAAGTGGTTTTATTAGGCTAATCAACCTAAAAAATCTTCATTGAACCCATGCAACATAATATCTTCAATTTGGCTTATAGTTGGATGAATTGATCGTGTCTCAATGATATGAATTCTAGTGTAGTTGTCTTTGGGCTCGTGAATGATGTAAAAATTGAATCCAATTTGATGTAGAGGTTGTCTTTATTGATAAATCTTTATTGAATTGCTCTGTTTTAAGGTTTTTAGGGTTTTTGATTGAATGATGATCATGGTCCATGGGTACGGGCTTTTGTATGAATTGAATGATTGGAGCTATGGATTAATGGTGGAGCAATGATATTGGTGGTACGCTCCTTGAATTCTCTTCTTCTCATGTATGTAGATCTTGAATTATATGTGGTTGGTATGTCAAATTATGGGGGGCAGTGATATGTGAATGAAGGCCTTGTCGGCCGTAGTTTATGTATTATGACGATCATTGGCCTTGCGGAAACATTTGAAAGTAATATGATGAGTTTTTAGAGTGATTATGTGAAGTAGGATAATATCTACCTACAGGTTAAAGTAATGTGCACGGAAAGATGTTGGGTCTTCTATGATATAGTGATCATGTTAGACTAGAACTATGTCCTTATGTGTGTAGTTTACAGTTGATGCATGGTTGTATTCTATTTGATTATCTGAGTATATGCTGGTGATATTAGATGAATGTTATAGTAGTATATAGAGTGAACTAAAGATGATGAAGGTTGTGCCTATGTGTTTCTTGAATATGACACGCTATATGTGATAAAGTGAGGTAATAATGTGTCTTATTTCGGTAGACTTCAGTCCCAGTTCTTGATACATGAATGATAGGTAAATATGAGATGTCTTGACTTAGGATGCTGAAGCATCTTAGTCTTGTATGTATGAATAACATGATACCTTGAATGATGTTAGGAAGGTTCTTTATGTAAAACCTTAAATCTAGTGGTAAGGTTATGAACCTTGAAGTCAAAAGTCGTAATGGTATCCTTCTTGTAATTAATGGTGGACTTAAGGTTTGTTGACTGGAACGACATCATATCATCATTAGGAAATTTTTTAAGCTATCTTCGTCGCCATTGTAAGGCAGCCTTAGGGGACCTCTTTGGTAGGGTGTGTGATTGGGTTATGAAATAGATATGGAACCTCTTCATGTGATCCTTAATGTGAATTACTCTATGAGAACAAAGGATAGAACTGATTGAGTATGGTAAGGGAAGTAGTTCTAGTAAGGAATGAGGCTAGAGTTCAAAATAAACCCTTCATATTCCTTAAAGATGTGCCTACATGGAATGTGTCAAAGTTCTACCATTGGCAAGTTGAACAACCTCCATCGGAGTAGGTTACAACTCAAGATTCCATGCTTTGCTAATATGGTGTATGTTGGTTATTGTCTATTCTCATAATTTGGGATACCTACTAGTATTGGAGAGTCTATTCTCATAATTTGGGATACCTACTAGTATTGGAGAAGTTCTATAAAGTTTAGGTGGTGGTATGGGAAGCTATCTTGACATTGCACAATAAACTTTGAAGATATTAGTGATAGACCCTAGGTCTTAAGGATTATTTAGGTAATATTGAAGAGGGTCTATGTGCGTTCTATTCTAAAATTACTTAAGTATGTCTTTTGATAGCCTTGGTATGCAGAATGTAATTTATACACGTTATGTGTTTTGATGTCTTGTGAATGTATGTGTCTCATTATAAGTAGTCTTGAGGATCATTTAGGCATGGTTAGAGAGGGTGTATCGGTGGTATCTCTTTTTATTACTTAAGTGAGTCTTAGGATAATTTTTGGTGGGGTAACTACATGTTATAAAGTGAATCAATGTGAAATTAAAGGACTTTACTGTAACAGTGAAGGAATTCATTGTAACAGTAAATTAGCTCAATGTAAAGTGTTCTTTAAAAATGTGATAAATTTTTGTAGTGTTATATTATGTGTTTCAAAGGTGTTAATTGTTGTTCATATGCGTATATTATAATATTTAAATCAAAAGATGCATATTTCAACTAAATGTCAGTTATCTTGAGTTTTATGCATTATGTCATACTTAGTACATGTGGTTTTACTAATTCTATATATATTACGATATCTATAGTTGTTGGTAGGTGAAGAGAATAGAGAAGCACGACTTAGATTATAGAATCATTCAAGTGAAGTTGAAGTATGTCCTCTCTTTCGGGGGCATAGTTATCTTAGTTTTCTTTTTTACTAAAATACGGTAATAGACTAAGTATTTCTATGTTTTTGATGTATGGTTCGTGTCCCAAGTACTCTCGTGTCTAAGAGTTGATGAGATTAAGACTTGGTATTTCCTATGATTTCTAATGAAAGATGTTATTAAGAAAATTCAAATATTTTTTGATTTTTTTTATTTTGGCACTATTTTTTCATTATGTATATGTGATGAACGATACAAAAAGGCTTTTATAAGACCTTCGACATGTCAAGTACGCCAGTTGTGACGTAAGAATATCCTTTAGCTTATAGGGTATTCGTGTGAGTCTTGACAAACGTGCTATCAGAGCATAGGTTATGAAACTGGTCTTAGGAATCCAAAAGTTTCATCAAGTCACGTCTAGTAGATTCTCGACCATCAGTGTGAGTGGTGACATATCTATGGGCGAGAGGCTATAAGACGATAGAGTTTCCTTCTTTTCTACTCTTATGTCGTGCCATAGAGATTTAGATGTTATGAGTGTTCTTTTCTTATAGTTTTCCTTGTGTTATAGCAGATGAATACGAGGAGGACACCATCTAGGAAAGTTGGGAAGAATGATGTGAATGAGGAGATTTCTCCTTAATTTTAACAGGTTGAGCAAGTTGATGAAGGTGCTCAAGGTGATCAAGTCCCTATTGTGGGTGAAGGTAGTGATGTTCCAGTGGTTCCCCCAAAAATGACTAATGAGGAGATTAGAGAGGCTTTACTTACTTCAGCACGAGCATTGACTACCCATGTGAATATAGGTATTGGACCTAGAGTAAATGTTGTGGAGAGTACTATGACATCTAGATTGAGAGATTTTGTGAGGATGAATCCTCCTACCTTTCTTGGCTCTAAAGTTGGAGAGGATCCCCAAGAGTTCCTAGATGGAGTGTATAAGATGTTGAGTGCCATGAGGGTGACTTCTACGGAGCAGGTGGAGTTAGCTTTGTATCAATTTAGGGAGGTTGCTCAAATGTGGTACACTTAATGGAAGGATAATGGCCGGTTAAATTGGGTCCTATTTAGTGGGAAGACATTAACGAAGCTTTTCTAGGAAAGTACTTTCCTCGTGAGAGGAGGGAGGTAAAGGTAGAGGATTTTATCAATCTCAAGCCAGGCAATATGAATGTTGAAGAATACTCTTTGAATTTCTCTATGTTTTCTAGATATGCACCATCCTTATACTCTTTGAATTTCTCTATGTTTTCTAGATATGCACCATCCTTAGTGTTTAACCCTAGGGATGAGATGAGTAGGTTTGTGACCGAGGTCGCTGACCGAGTGAGAGAAGAATGACATACGACCTACATGGTGATATGATCCTATCTCAATTAATCGTTTATGCTCAATCTATTGAGGAGCCTAAACTTGGTAGGATTTCAAGAAACATGATGAGAAGTGGGAAAGATGAGAAAAGTCGACCTAGACCCAGGAAGAAGTTCTCAAGTCAAGATGAACCTACGAGTGCTAGGGTGAAACTTGAGAAAGGTAGTGCATCTGAAGAAGGCAAGCATATATGTGTTACTTATGGGAAAAGGCACAATGGGGAATTTCTATTGGGTACCGGGAGTTTTTTTTTATGTGGCGAAGATGGACACAAAGTGAGGAATTGTCCTACTAGATATGGTAAACAAGTTGCTCCTAATTTTTTGAAAGATGATGCTCTAAAGAAAAGGTGTTTCTATGCACTACGAATTAGAGGAGCAAAGTCAGATGATAATGATGATGATGGTAAGTTCTTGTATTTCTTTCTTTAGTGTTATGATTTCCTTCTAAGTGGGGGAGTATGGTTGGTAGATGAGCGAGATGGTAATAGAAGTATGATTCATGTGCATGGTGTTTAGGAGTCTTGTTGGAATTAAATTTCATTGATTCCTTGCATTGTGTATTCCAAGATGTTATTATTATGTTGTAAGATGTGTTTATATGATTTTATATTGCATATAAGCATGTTTGTGTCATCAATTGCCTAAATGTTGTATTTTTAAAAATTTGAAGTATGTTAACTGCGGGGGAATTTACTTCACTGTAACGATTTTTGAAAAATTGATTAATTCATTCTTTGGTCGAAAATTATTGTAATGTTGTTATAACTGATGTATATGAGCATGATAATCAATAAAAAGGAGTTTTTCTATTTGGAGTGAAGGATGTGAGTCTTATGACATGATGAGTTGTATAATTTCTTCTAGTTTCTTGTTGTGTTGTGAGTCTCTTGATTTTGTGAAATTGGTGTTTCTTCTAGATGTTTGTATCGTATAATGTGTTTTGTTGTATGGTTATGAGAGGGTAGTTTAATCTTTATTCTTGGAAATTTTCAAAGAGTGGCAAGTTTCATTCAAGGATGAATATTGTCCAAGTGGGGGAGATCGTGACACCTCTAAAATGAATTAGGTGAAACTAGACACTAAAATGTTTTTAATTAGTTTATAAGGTCCTAAAATGGTGTATATGAGGTAATGAGACAGTGTCTAAAGATTTAGGTGCATTGGAAGTCAAATGTCAAGGGACGACCAAGACGTTCAACGACTAGGCCCCTATACTCCTCATGCGTTTTTATATTCTTATATGTGTGTTTCATGACCTAATGAGGTCCTTATATGACTTATAATAGTGTTTATAGGTAGTGTGTCATGTTTCATGCATTTTGGAGGTCAAACATCCAAGAACGTCCAATGCGTTCTAAAGTTTTGCCTTGAAACTTGGTTACGTGTCATAACGTTTTTTTTCAAGTTTTATGTGTTGTTTTGAGTTCAAATTGATGTTATAGGTTTCTAATATGTATATGAGAGTAATAGAGGTGGAAAAGTCCGGGAAAAACTCCCCAAGGACAAACTAAAGGGTCCTTGAGGAGGACCCTACCTTGGGCCAACAGGCTGCCAACGGCAGCAACTTGTGTACCTTGGTGAAATAGGTCCATGTCACGGAATTTGTCCCACAATGTTCCAAAAGCTTATCTGTATCATGGATACAATGCAGAATCAACTCCCCCGGAAGTTATTTTTAAATAAATCATGCAGGAACAACTACGAGTCGCGGACTTGTTCCCTGACGAAGATTAAGGAAATTTAAGTTGAGTTTAAGTTGGTTAAAGGTCCTATAATTGGGGATATTTTGGGTATTTTAATGTCTAGTTATTGGCGGTTCTTAGAAATTTGTAAACCCCAATTCACCCTTCAGATCATAACACTCAAGTCTAAAACAAAATATCTCCATTGTTTCTCTCCAAAAACCTCCATTAATAAAGTTTTGAAGCTCCAAAGAAAAAGATCGATTTTCCAACTTTTCTCCATCAATATTGTGGGTCATCACAATTAAGGGTATAAGTGTTCATCCTTCAAATCTCTTTCTTCAAGGCATCAATTCAAATGAATTTCAAATATGACTCGAACCATGAAATCTTCTAAATTGAATTCTAGCCATGGGTCATTGCATAAAATGTTTTAGATTATTGATTTATGATTGAATTGATTTTAATTAGGTTATTCTAACCTAAAATCTTCATGAAACCATGCAAAACATAATCTCGTTAAATTGGCTATATTTTGGATGTGATGATCTTGTCTCAATGCCTATGAATTCTACAATAGTTTTCTATGGGTTATTGAATGATGTAAGAATTGTGTTCAATTTATGTATAGGTTTTTTTTATATTGATAAATCTTTATTGAATTAATCTAGTTTTTTTGTGTTTTATGGTTTTTGTGTTGAATTGATGATCATGTCCATGGGTAAGGGCTTTTTGTATTGAATTGAATGATTGAGCTATGGATTTAAGTGGTGAGAGTGTATTAGTGGTACACTTCCTTAATTCTCTTTATTTTATGTAATGTATCTCTTGAATTATGTGGTGATTGGTATGGTCAAATTATGGTGGCGGTGATATGTGAATGACGTGGCCTTGATGGCGTTAGTTTATGTATTATGACGATCATGGCCTTGTCGGAAAACTACTTGAAGTATTATGATGATTTTTGTAGTTTATTATGTGAAGTATGATCATATATACTTACTTGTTAAGTAATGTGAAAGTATGTGGTTTCTTCTATTGATATTAGGTGATCATGTTAGACTAGGACTATGTCCTTATGTGTCTAGTCTTAGAGTTGATGCATGGTTATTCCTATATGGTTATATGATTCTATGATGGTTATATTGATGATGTTATAGTAGTGTATAGGGTGACCTAAAGATGATTAATGTTGTGCCGATGTGCTTCTTAAATATGATATGGTATTTGTGATAAAGTGATGTAATTATGTCTATTGTTTCGGTAGACTGAAGTCCCTCTTCTTGATACATGAATGATATGTGAATATGATTTGTCTTGACTTAGGATATATTAATGACATGATACCTTGAATGATGTAAAAAGGTCCTTTATGTGAAACTCTAAACCTTGTGGAAAGGTTATTAACCTTGAAGTCTAAAGTCGTAATGGTATCATTCTTGTGATGAATGGTGGACTTAAGGTTGGTTGGCTAGAACAACATCTTATCTTACTTAGAAAATTCATTCAGCTATATTCGTCGCCATTGTAAGGCATCTCTAGGGGACCTCTTTGGTAGGTTAAATGTGATTGAGTTATGAACTAAATATGGAACCTCTTGATGTGTTCCTTAATGTGAATTACTTTATGTGAACAAAGGCTATCACCTAGTGAGTATGGTAAGGGAAGTAAATGTAGTTAATAATGAGGCTAGAGTGCAAAGTGAACTATTCATATTCATTAACCATCTGCCTGCATGGGATGTGTCCATGTTCTACCATTGGCAAGTAGAACACCCTCTATCGGAGTAGGTAACAACTCCGAATTCCATGCTTTGTAACCAGCGTCTATGTCGGTTATTTCCTATTCTCATCACATGAAATACCTTATAGTATCGGAGAAGTTCTATAAAGTTTAGGTGGTAGTATAGGATATTAGGATTTAAAGATGTTATTAAGAGTCCCTAGGTTTTCTCCAATACCATTACTTGAATGTCCTTTATGTGATGAATGTCTCTTAAATGAACTAATAAAGCAATGACTTATGTTAGGAAGCATGTGAATTAATGAATACCTAATCTAGAGTAACTCTAAGTATTTCCGAGTTAAAGTGTGAAGGGTGAATAAAGGATGATCTAGTCATGTATTATCTAGGGAAGTCTTGAGAATGACTTATGAAAGTCTTTTTATAGCCTTGGTAAGAAGAATGTCATATTATACATGTTATGTGTTTTGTTGTCTTGTAAATGTGTGCGTCTCATTACAAGTAGTCTTGAGGATCATTTAGGCACACTTAGAGAGGGTGTATGGCTGGTACCTCTTTGGATTACTTAAGTGAGTCTTAGAATAGCTTTTAGTGGGGGAACTATATTCTAGAAAGTTCCTCAATGTGAAGTTAAAGGACTTCACTATAACAGTGAAGGAGTTCACTGTAACAGTGAATTAGCTCACTGTAAAGTGTTCCTTAAAAATGTGATTAATTGTTTAAGTGTTATATTATGTGTTTCTAAGGTGTTAAATGTTTTTCTATACTAATATCATTATATATAAATCAAAAGATGCATATTTCAACATAAAGTCCGTTATCATGATTTTTATGCATTATGTCATACTTCATATATGTTTTTGTACTAATTCCATATATATTTTTATCTCTATAGTGGTTGGTAGGTGAAGATCATTGAGAAGCAAGGCTTGAATTATAGCATCAGTCATTGAAGTGAAGTATGTCCTCTCTTATTCAAGGGCAAGTTATCTTAGGTTATTTTATATGAGTATGAATAATAGATAAGTATTCTATATTTTTGGTGTATGCGGTCGGTTGTACCAAGTATTCTCGGTCTAATATTTCATTTAGATTAGATTAGTATTTCCTATGATTCTAATGAAAGATGTTATTAAAGATTATTTAATGTTTTTGTGAAGAATTTTCATTCTGCACTACTTTTCATTATGTATATGCTATGAACAATACGAAAGGGCTTGTACAAGACCTTCGAGAGGTGAAGTACGCTGGTTGCGACCTAAAAATACCCTTAGCTTTTAGGGTATAGGTGCTGGTCGTGACATTTATACATGTCTATCTAAAACCCCAATTCATGATTTATGATTTTATGAATATGGGGTAAATTGGATGTTGGATCTTGTTTGTTTATGGTTTATTCACAGTTCAAATATTATTTCGTTTTGTAGTTGTGACATGACTTGTTAACATGTATTTGAAAATAAGAAGTCATATAGTATTTTTGCTGGTCAGAGATGAGGTTATAAACTAAGAACTTATGATGTTGGTGGATCGGATCGTATGAAGGTCAACTAGAAAGAATGAACCCTAGTCCTTCTCCCACACACTCAACTCGAGAGAGTGGGATAAGGTGAAGGTTGTTCTTCATGTGGCTATTGGGTGTTCGAGAGAAACCTATTTGAAATAGGGTAAGTTGTTGGATAGAAAGCTTACCCCATTAAAGTCTACCCTTGTAACATATATTCTATGAATTCTCTATTACAAGAATTTACCTATTAATTTAGGTTGTCGCGTATTCCTATCACATCCCAAGAATCTTATTCCTTAATTAGTATTCTTTATATTTTCGTCGTTTTTGTTTACTTGTTACAAAATCCCCCATCGATAATTAACGCTTTCGTCGATCCTTTTAGATTTAGTGTGTTTGTTTTTGATAATTTTTAAGTGTGGTTAATCAGAACTTAATTCTTACTTTTCTATGGTATTCTCAATTGTTGAATCTCTCATTTGCGACACGACTCCTACCCTAGGTTGGGTTATATAAATGTTTACGACCGTTGGACACTCGTATTGGAGGTAATGTCCCAATAAGGTAGATTGTGAAAAGAACTTATCAGTTTTATCTAGGTTCTTAGAGTTTAGGCATTTGTTTTTTTTAGGATTTTATACATCTAGGGTTTCTGACTTAGTGTTTTGTAGGGTTTTTGACTGGTTTTTCGGATTTATTTAGATTAAGGATTTTATAGGGTTTTAGGTTTAAGATTTTAGGTTTTACATTAGGGTTTAGGGTTAACGGAATTACGATTTTTTAGGTTTAGAGCTTTAAGTTAAGGTTGTTATCTATGTTTGTAGGGTTTAGGGCTTCACGTTTTTGCGTTTAAAGGGAAAGGTCTTCAGGGTTTTATAGGTTTAGGGCTTAAAACTGAGGATTTTGTTCTTCTTAGTGTTTAACATATACGATTTAGTGTTTTATAGGGTTTTAGAAGCTAAAAGGATTTTTTTTTTTAGGATAAGGGATTTTGGGTTTTTTTGGGTTTGAAAGGCTTAAGCTTTTGTTAGGTTTTTATATAGTTTAATGTTAGCATTTATGCTTTTTTTTTTTGTTTTTTAAGTTTATGGTTTACATATTTTTAGGATTGGGTTTATATTCTTAGGATTTGTCGAATGTTATAAACCTTTTTTATGGTTTATAGGATATACGGTGCCTTAAGGTTTAGGATTTAGAGTTTCTTAGTATTTTAGTTAATGATTTAAGGTTTAGGACTTAGGGTTTGTTTAGATTTAAGGTTTTACGTAATTTATTTCCACTAGGTATTTAGGGTTTAGTGCTTCGGGTTTTTTAGGTTAAGGATTTTACGGGTTTATAGGTTTATGGTTTAGGGATTTTTTTGTACTTTTTTAGGGGTTTAGCAAATGTGATTAAGGGGTTAAGGGGTATATAGAGTTTAGAACTTAGACTTTTTTAGGTTTAGGTTTTTTTGGGTTTTCTTTAGGTTTTAACGGTTAAGTGTTTCTTAAGATTTGTAGGGTTTATGGTCTAGAGATTAGGGTTTTATACAGGTTTTAAATTGTTTTTAGGTTTTATATTATGGTTTTTAAGATTTATGATTTCTTAAGTTATAGGGTTTAGGCTTTCTTAGGTATTTAGGTTAAGGATTCAGATTTTTAGGTTAGGGTTGAGGTTGTATGGCTTAATTTTTTTTTATGTTTAGGGTATTACGTTAATCGTTTTATTGTGGTTTTTAGGCTTTAGGGATTTGAGTTTTTTAGGTCATGGTTTTCTAGGATATTATGGGTTTAGGGTTTAGGTCTTATGTTTTTTTTTAGGGTTTAGGGCTTAGGTTTTTTTTTGCCTCTTAGGGTTTATCATATACAACTAGGGCTTTATAGGGTTTAACGCTTGGAGTATTTTAGGTTTAGGAGTTTTAAAGGATTAAGTGTTTCATAGGGTTTAGGACTTAGTTTTTTTTAATATTTAGGATTTATATGTTTAGGATTTAATCATTTTCAGGTTTTACGTTTTAGATGTTTGGATTTTGTTGGGATATTAAATGGGGTTTAGGGTTTATTTTAGGGATTAGATTTATGTTTTCTTGTGGTTTAGGGTTTTTGCTTTCTTCGGGTTTTAGGCTAAGGTTTTAGTGTTTTTTTTTATGTTTGAAGTTTAAGGTTAAGGTTTTTAGGGTTATGCTTCAGTTTATTGGGTTAAGGTTTTTTTGGGGTTTATGGTTTAAGGGTTAGGCTTCGATTTTTATTTGTGTGTTTTAGGGTTTATCCTATAAGTTTTTCGGCTTCATATGGTTTACATCTTATAGTTTTTTGGTTTACTTTTATTTATTTGGTTTTTTAGAATTTTTAAGGATTAAGTATATCTAAGGGTTTTTAAGGTTTCCATATTATGTTTTTTTTTTGTATTTTTTAGGTTTAAGGATTACGGGTTATCACTATTTATAGTTTAGATCTTAGAGTTTTGTTGGTTTTTAAATGATTTTAGGATTTATATTCGGGTTTATTAGGCTGAGGGTTTCTGATTGTTAAAGATTTCTTTTTGTTTCATATTAGGGTTTAGAGCTTAGGGTTTTAGGTTAAGATTTTTTCTTTTTTAATAATAACTACCCTTGGATGGGTCAGGGGTTCAGCAACATTCCCAGGCCTTATCATTACTAAAAAATCAAAATACATGGAGGGGGACATGCACCTTACCTACGATCCTATGGTGGGTAAAAAGTCGTCAAACCAACTAAGGTTAGTCAACTGAAAACCTCTACAACTCAATCTTGTCACTCAAAAAGAACTATATTAATACCATGGTTACAAGGAACATAAAATTACGAAGAATCTCCCCTTTACAAGAAAAGTCTAATAATAAAAGAACATATTCTAATAACTATATCAAACTAGACATAATTATTATGACTAGGATGTATAACATTCTAGAGATTCAATATTATACAACAATTAAAACATAAAGTAATGACTTAAAATGAATAGATTATCTTAAAAATACATTTATCATCATAACCCTCTACTTCTAGCCCTTGTAAGTGGCCTACCAATGTTAGTATTGTGCATTATTGTCTTTCTTCCTCTTATAAGCCTTGTTCATCTTTAACTTCTTGTATTTCATATTCATATGAATTGTTAAATGTGAACTTTAACTCCTCTTCGTCTTCATTACTATCTAAAAATTGAGTTTCTTTATAATACTCATTCTCAAAATCTATATGACTATATTCATTAAGCTTTTTAGGATTATCTTTCTTCCCCCTGTTGATCAATTCCAACAACCTGTTCCTTTTGTGTCTTTTTTATAAGACATTTCTTCTTTTCTTTACGCAACCTTGATTTTGTTTTGTTGCTGCTATCCCGAGGAGAAACCACTTCTGTTTTAGTTCTTTGTGTTCCTTCTTCCTCTTGTTGAATAGCTTTACCTTGCTGTTGGTTTTTGTGTGTTTTGCAGGCCCTTGCTTGTTATCTGGATTTTGGTCATCATCTTGCATGAGTGGTCCTAGAATGCAACTAATAACAGGGGCCCTAAGCTCTATGAATTCCCCTTCTTGCATGACATGAACCAAACCTCCTCTATATAGTTCCTTTTCATGCAAAATAGTTTCTATAATCTCCTTCCTTCTTCCAGTACCACTTCCTTCTTGTTTTATACAAGTTTCATTAGTCTCACTTATAATTAGAAGTTTTTGTGGTATTTGAGGCTGTGAAGGTATACGTGTTAGGATAGTTGTATTAGCTATTTTATTATGTGCATGGCATGTATGTTCTTCTTGTATTAAGGTCGGATGTGCTTTGCCTTCATTTGGTGCAATGTTTCTATCCCCCACCTTAGCTACTGTAATTATACCTTGTTCCTTCTTGTCTAATTCGATAAATTTATTATAAGTAGGAATATTAATTGTCATACCTGTTTTTTCGGGTTGATGTACTTCCTGCCTGTCTTCTTTCGGCTGCTTATCTATAGCTTTCCAAGCCATATTGGGGATGACTTGTTCTGGATGTTTAAGTTGTTTTGTTTTTTTCTATTGCCACTTATAACCTTTTTTTCTCCCTCTTGCCTATACTGACTTGTTGGTATTTTATTTGCATGTTGTTTAGCCTGGTATAAGCCCCCTTCACCACTTCTAGGATTATTATTTTATGCATTGTTCTTACCCTTTTTTCCATCCTTCAATTTTTTCCTTTGGTGAAATTTCTCATCCCTTACTTTGACTCTACACTCATTGATCATGTGCCTTGGTATTTACAATAAGGACAATATGCAGGCATATTTTGTTACTCAATACATTTCCACTTACATTTATTCATACCCTCCTCATCATACCCAAGCAATAAATGTTTATGTATGTCCTTTATGATATCCAATTGAATTGGAATTCTCCTTTGTGGCCCATGCTACCCCTTGTTTTATTGCTAGGAGCATTATCCAAATGTAAAACATTTCCAATAGGGGTCAACATAGCAGTCAGAATTTCTTTAATAACAATGCCAAGGTAATTCCAGCAGTGAAAACCAAACACGGACAATAAGTCTTTCCTCAATAGGTTTAAAGGTTGTGGTCCATGCTTGAATTCTAATGGCCTGTCCCTCAATTAATCTTTGCTTATCCAAAAAATACAAAAATCAATAGCCTCATTATCCAGTAAAATGTATACATGTCCTAGCATTGAAATTGCAATCTTAACTCTCCTCCGATAAATTGAGTTTGGTTCATAAAACTCTGTCGAAATCAACTCTACTCTAACAAACATTACTAACTTTCGCAATAAAGATATTATTTACATCTATCATATAGTCACGCGACCTCAAATCGAATCGCGACTGGAACCCACACACTACCCCCTATGCTGAGCGAACGCAACCATCTCACACCTTAACCATTTCAATGTAATATCAATAAAGAATAATGCGGAAGACTTAACAAACTCATTAATAAAATCAATTCAATAACTTCTAAATATCAACGTCTTTTATTTTCCCAAATCTGGAAGTCATCACCACAAGAACATCTATGATAAATACTAAACTTAAGATAATTCTAACAGCTAAAATAACAAAGCTAGTCGTATGCCGAACTTCAAGGCATCAAGACTGAGGAAGGAGATCCCTCCAAGCTAGAAGCATAGCTCACCCTGAAGATCCGGTGGACGAAAGACTGGCTAGAATTGCGGTTAGTTGAAGGACGACGGCAACGTTTGCTGCGACCCACTAAAACAATAAGAAAATAAAAGTAGGGGGTCACAGTACAACCACAGTTACTTGAGTAGGTATAAATCGCCACTCAAAATAGAAAGCAATATATCTCAGAGAACCTATAAAATCACTAATATTCTGTACAGTGATGCAACAAGTAAAAAATCATTTATATATCACCGATCATGATCGTAGAGGACTCAAGCCTCCACACCATACTCTTTTGGGAAAGGTTTCATTAGATTGAGTATATTAACAATCTTTTCCAGATTTCATTATCTTATTGCCTCTTGTGTTTGTACGTGAACACTCCGCGCCCCTACTACTATGTGTCGGTACGTGACACTAAACACCCGATCCCCTACTACTATGTATCGGAATGTGCACTCGATCCCCTAATTCTAACGTGCCGGTTCGTGAACAGCCCGATCCCCTAAATCTACGGGCGGTTTTGGTGACACCCGATCCCCTAATTCTAACGGTGTCGGTTGGTGACACCCGATCTCCCCTAAATTACGTGTCGGTTCGTGACACCCGCCCACTAATTCTACACGTGTCAGTTCATGACACCCACCGTCCCACTATTCTACCGTTTCGGTTTTTCGGACACCCTCTCCCACTATCTCCATTCTATTAGTAAATCAAGCCTTCTTTTATACCGAAGCATCATCAATCCTCATCTCTTACTTTATTCAATCAAACCTTCTTTTATACCAAGGCATCATCATCTCAGTTCTTTAGGTTTCACTCAAGCGCTTCTTTTTTATACCAAGGCATCATCATTAATCAGAGATTACGGTTTTAATCAGATTTGGGTTCAAAAGCTTCATCATGCTTGGTTTCATCACATCATATATATATAAACATCACATCATGCAATACCACAGTTAAGCATAAAGAAAGACTCTATAATACTACTACTCACCACACATATCATTTCCGCTATTAAGAGTTTACTACACTAGCATAAAAAACCATAACCTAACCTCCACCAGAAGATTCGTGATCAGCATCAAATTCCTCAATTCTTGTTGTCGTCTTCGTTTCTTCTCTCTCTCTTGCTCGATTCTCCTTTCCTCCTCTTTCTGTTCTTTTTCTCTTTTATTATGCACCCTCTTTATTTTACCACTTAATAATCTATATAATTAAGTATAAAGATGGCACTAATAACCCACTAATTAACTTAAGGTTACCTCTTTTAACCCCCAACTAATTAACTTATTAACATTAAACCCACCACTTTAAGATTAAAGCAGGCAATAGTCCAAAAGCCGCCCTTAAATAAATTACGAAATTCCGACCCACTCCTGGAATTTGTGCAAACCGTGTGACGGGCCGTCGTGCCTGTTGACGGGCCGTTCGTGCCTGCGACGGTCCGTCCTGCAGTCGTCCAAGATTCATGAGACCATTTCCACCAACGGTCCTGTGACGTCCATGCACGCCTGTGACCGGCCCGTCCCTGCCATTTCTCCGTCACAAGTTCAAGAGTCGATTTTCATCATACCCAATTTCACGAATTTTCTAAGTGTTTTGAACGAGCCCCTCCCCTCCGACGTCCGTCGTGGGGTCCGTCATCTCACCAGGTTTTCCAGAAATCCAAATCTTGCTGTTTAAAAACGACTAAACAGGATCGTTACAATAGTACTATTTACCCATCTTCTCTCCCCAACTGATCACGCGAAGTAAAACCATAGATGGCAGAAGTCCTTGAACTCTGTAAACAATGTTGGAGATCTTTCTGCATATCTGCCTCTTCCCCAGGGCTTCTCAAACCGGCTTCGATTCTTCCATTGGCAACCTTGATGGATGCAATCTCTCCTTGATCCCAACTTGCGAACTGTTCTCTACTAAAATATCAACAGGCCCCCTCATAGACAATCTCAGCAAGAAGCAAACTGAATTCCAACGTATAATGTAGGAAAAAAAAAAAAAAAAAAAAATGTTTTTATTTGTTTTTTTTTTTTTTTTTTTTTTTTTTGTTGGTTTTTTTTGTGTTGTTTTTTTCCAGTTTTTTTTTTTTTTTCCCCCCATCCCAATGGGTTAAAAAACCCCTTTTTTCAAAAAAACCCCACCAAACCAATAGAACAACCGTGAAAATAACCGGGGTGGGCAACTCCCCCCTGAGAGTGCCTTGCTTAGGAGGCAAGGCCTGTTTTTGTTCCAATAAGAAACCAAAACCCATACTCCCCTACTTCCGCTTTCAACCAAGAACTTTTCCCAATGCGCAAATATTAAAATGCACCCCCCCCGGAAAAACCCCCTAAAGCTTAAAACCCCTAATTTTTTAACAAAGCCAAAACCGAATCTCACGAAACGCCTTATCAAAATGGGTGAAACCTTTCAGCAAAACCTTGCCCTCCCCCTCCATGAACTCCAGAGTCCTCTAAAAACACTTTTGTTCGATCTGCTGAAACGTTCTTTTTTTTGTTTTTTGGCCTACTTTTTTTGAAGCCCCCCCCGTCTTAAAAGCTTTTTCCCCTTGAAATCTGGAATTTTTTTTCACGCAACCTTTTTTTTGCTGAAAAAACGATATCCCTCAAACAACGGTCAGGAAAGCCCCAAGGTTTCCCTAACCTTGAAAAAAATGCATAATCATAAAAACCCTAAAACCCCAATGGGGGGAACCTACAAACCTCCTGCCCCATATAACCAACGCTCATTTTTTCGAAGGAGCCCATATCAAATTTAGCCTTGGAGTGAAATAGCGCTTATTAAATTGTACTGAAAACAAACCTCGCGCTTAAGGGTTATCAAGAAGCTATTCCCCTCATGGCCCCACCGGCCGCGCGATAACCGTAATCTATTCACACATGCTTTCCGAAAAGGCCATATCTTGCCAAAAAACCAATCTTTGAAAAAAATTAAAAACATCCGTTTTCGCGTCACAGAACTGTCCGCCGTTCCGTTCTGAGGAAAATTGCGAAAAAAAACCGAAGTTTAAAAACCTAAGAATTCCAAAACCCCCTGAAAGTTTAAAAGCCCTAAATCGGCAAATGCCAAATGTGTCCCCAAAAACTTTTATGAAGTTAAACTGCGTACCTTCTATTTCTTGATTATGATGGAGCAGTGGGAATAAAAGTTCCTCATATCAATCGAAACAACTTTCTTTGAAGGATATTGGTTAAAAGTTGTTGGGGCTTAAACTTTCTCCCTTCCTCCTTTCTCCTGCATTTTTTAATAAGTCCCCCCTACCTTTGATAAACCGGACATGAAAAAAAAAATTGAGCAGATAAACTTAAAAGTTTACCTATCAACAATCCATTACGCCAAAGAGTTTCCCCCCGTAAACCTTTGTAACCGCTGGCCGTCCTTTTTTTGGAAGTAACCTTAACCACGAAGGATTTCCCCCCCCCTAGCTTTTGTCCGAAATTTTCCTTTCTCCCAGCTATCCCATTTTTCCGGAACAAATGGGCCCCCCCAAAATATTCCTCCCCTGAAAGTTGGTTTTTTTTTTTCCCCCTATCTTTTATTTCCCTCCCCCCACGGGGCCGGGGCCCCCTTTTTTTTTTGTTTTTTTCATTTGTTCTTTGGTTTTTGGGGGGTGTTTTTTTTCGTCCCTCCCCACCGTAGGCCCACTCCTAATGTGTATCCCTCTTATCTTTTTGCTTATTTTTATTTTTTATTATTTTTGAAAAAAAAAAAAAAAACCCCGAGTGTTGGTTTTTTGTGGGGGGAAAGACCCTTTTTTTTTTTTGGGGGGGGTCCAATAAAATTAAAAAAAAAAAATTTTTTTTTTTTTTTTTTACAAAAAAACAGAATAATCCCCCAACACGACCCAACCGGCCCCCTTTTTTTTGTTTTTCCCAAAAATTCCCCTAATTCCCCCTTAACCCTTTTTGCAATTCCTTGAAAATTTTCGCCCCCTTTACTTTTTCCTTAACCTTCTTCTTACCTTTTTCCCATACACCATTTTTTTTCCCCCTTTTACCGTTCCCCCCAATTTTTTTTTTTCTAAAAAACAAAACCACTCCCCCACCAAAAAAAAAGTGGGGGAGGGGGTTTTTTTTGTTTTTTTTTGTTTTTGTTTTGTTGCCCTGTTTTTTTTAGGGTTGGTTCAAAACGGGGTTTACAAACCAATCTTGGGGGTTTGTTTTTTTTTTTGCCCCCCCCCTAAACAACGCGCCCGGAAGCAAAATGGGGGGGTAAAAAAAACAATCACCCTGAAAATTACCTTTTTAATTGAAAAAAAAAAAAAAAAAACTTTAAAAACCAAAAAAAAAAAAAAAAAAGGAAATCGAAAAGCCCCCCCCCTCTCCCCCCCTCCTTTTTGGTTTTTCCCCCCCAAGAAAATAGGTTTTTTTTGTTTTTTTTTGAAAATTTCAAAAAAAACAATTTCCAAAAAATCGACCCCCCCCCCCCCCCACGCGGGGGGGGGGGGTTTTTGTTTTTTTTTTTTTTTTTACACAACAATTACCCGGCTTCCCCCCATTTAACCCCCCCCCTTTTGTTGTTTCCCCCCCCCCAAAACAACCTTTCCCTTCATGATTGGTCGCTCGCTTCTTTTTTTCGTTTTGCCTCTCCCCCCTTTTGGCCAACACTTTTTTTTTTTTTTTTTTAATCAAAATTAACATTTTTAAAAAAAAAAATAGCAAAACATACCAATTTCATTGCTTAAAAAATAAAACACGAATTCTTACTCCGGATCCCGGAATCAAATTTTTTTCATCAACATTAGAAAAACACTGGCATTTTTTTTTTTTTTTTTTCCCCCCCTAATCCCCCTCCTTGGTCTTAGGGAAAAGGGGGGGGGGGAAAAAAAAAAACAAAACAAGGGGGGAAAATCCCCTTTGCCTCCACACAAGCTTAATCCCCCCCTCCTTCCCTCATTTACCCTTTTCTAAATCTCGCCAAATAAAGGAAATAAAGGTCCCGACGTTTGAGCCCACACCCAATCCTGAAAACCCGTTCCTTTTCCCCCCCTTCCTAGCCATAAATGGCGTATTCCGCCCTTTTAATAAAGCTCCTTTTTTTTTTTGTGTTTTTTTTGCAAGGTTTTTTTGGGGTAGGGCATAGACTCCAATGTGCCCCCTTTTTTTTCCCCGCCCTTTTTTTTCCTACTTTTAAAAAGCCAGAATATAGCCATCCGCTTAAAAGCAACCCAAAAATTTTTTTTATCCCCTCGCCTTCCCTCGCCCCCCCCCCCTGCCCCGGGGATGATTACAAAAAAAAAAATTGGAACTGTTCCGTTAAGTCCCTCAGTAAAAAAAAAAGGAGTTTTTTTTGTGTTTCCAATCTTAAAATCCCCCCCCCAAAAAAATGTCCAATCTCCCTTGTCCCTCAAGTTTTTCGAAATCTTTTTTCTCTTTTTTCCCCCACCTGAGTCAAAGGTACCATAATTGTTTTTAAACAGGCCCGCCCCCCCGTTTTAAACGATTGATTCGCCGTATAGAACCCCTTGCAATATCAAGAAACAACTATTTAAACCCCCCCCCATAATAAATAGTTGGTCTGTTCCATTTTTGGCCCCCCCCCCCCCCTTTTTTTTTTTTTGGGGGCCCCCCCTTTTTTTTTTTTTTTAATTTTTGGCCCCTAAAACAACCCACTTAAAAACTTTAAAAAAAAGGAACCCAAACACTTCAAAAAAAAATAACACGAAAAGGTCACAAAAAAAAAGAACACTTTAGAACGCAGTAAAAAATACCCCCAACGGCCCTAAAACAGACTTAACCCGCGGGGGGTGGGGGGGGGCCGATTTTTTTATCCCCCAAAAAAATTTGCCCCCCCTGAAAAAAGTTTTTTGTTTTGTTTTTTTTTTTTGTTTTTTGTTTGGGAGTAAAGTTTTTTTTTATTTTTTTTTTTTTTTTTTTTGTGTTTTTTGGTTTTTTTTGTTTTTTGTTTTTTTTTTTTTTTTTTTTTTTTTTTTTTTTTTTTTTTTTTTTTAAAAAACCCGGTTTTTTTGTTCTTTGTTTTTTTGTTTTCCCCTAATAACCCAAAAGAAAATAAAAAAAAAGAAACAACAAAAATCTAAAACCAAAAAAAAAAAAAAGAAAACAAAAATTGCCCAAACTTTTTGGTTTTTTTGTTTTTTTTTTTTTTTTTTTTTTTTTTTTTTTTTAATTTTTGTCCCCCCCCCCCTTTTTTGGAAAGGGCCCCAAATTAAAGCCCCCCAACAATCCAAAAACAAACAATTTCTTTTTTTTTTTCTGTTATGCATGATTTTTTAAGCAAAAAAAACCCCCCCCCCCCAATAAGAAACTTTCTGCACAAAAAAGAACCCCGCCTTTTGCCCCAAAACAAAAGAAAAACTAACCCGAAAAAACAAAAAAACTCCCCAAAAAACACAACCCATCCCCCCCCCCTCCCCCCCCTCCCCCCCCCACCACACCCCGCCCCTACCTCCCCACCCCCCTCCCACCAGCACCCCACCCCCTCTCCCTCATTTTCCCGCCCTCCCCCCCCACACCCTCCACACCACTCTCTCTCGTCCTTGGCGTACTTGCCTTCTGCTTTCCAGAAAAAACAAAAAAAAACAAAAAAAGCCCCAAAAAAAAAAAATAAAAAACCCGCTAAAATAGTTTTATAAACGAAATTCATTTTTGTTTTCCCCCACACCAAAAAATTAATACATAGAAAAAAAAACAAAACAAAAAAAACATAATCTCCAACCACGAAAAACAAAAAATTATAAAAAAATATAAAACCCCCACATTTTAAAAAAAAAGTAAATTCGCCCCTTAAACGCCCCTTTGTTCCCCACTGGCAAAGGTTAAGGACAAACAAATTGTTTGTTTTTGTTTTCGCCCAAAAAAAAAAGTTACAAAAAGTCCCAAAACCACAAGAAAAGTTTTTTTTTTTTTTTCCCCCCCCGCCCCCCCCCCACTGGTTGGAAAAGGCCCCCCCCCCTTCCCCCCCCCCTTTGAAAAGGCCTTTTTTGTTTTCCCCCCCTTTTTTTTTTTTCCGCCCGTTCTCCGCAAAACAAGAAACAACCCTGTTCCAAAAAAAAAATTGCAAGCACCCCAACAATTACCGGAAAAAAAAATAACAACCCAAAATTACCAAAAAAATTGTTGGGGAAAAAAAAAAAAACCCCCAAAAAATTATTTTTTTTTTTTTTTTTTGGCCTTTTAAAAGAAAAAAAAAATGTTTTTGGGGGGGGGGTGCAACCAAAAAAGGTTTTGTTTTTTTGATTTTTGTTTTTTTTTTTGGTGTTTCACGGTTCCCCCCAAAAACCAGTTTTTAAATGGGTTTTTTTTTTTTTTGTTCGTTTTGGGGGGGCCCCCCGGAATTTCTTTTCCCCCCCACCCCCCTGCCCCCCCGCCCCCCCCGGCCCCCCCCCCACCCCACCCCCCCCCCCCCCTCTCCCCCTTTTTTTTTGCCCCCCCCACCCCCCCCACCCGCATCCCTCTTCCCCGTGCCTCTTGTTCGCCCCCCCCCCCCCTCCCCCCCCGCCCCCTGCCGCTCCATGTTTTGCGTTGCCGCCGCCCCTCCCCCCCCTTTTTATTTTTTCCCCCCGCCCCCCCCCCCCCACTCCCCCCACTCCCTCCAAAAAAAAGCCCTTTTTTTCTTAAGATTTTTTTTTTTTCCTTGACAACAAACAAAAGTTTTAGGTGAAAAAGGGTTTGCCCCCCCCCCCCCCCCTTTTTAAGGTGTTAACACCAAAATTCCCCCTATTTTTTTTCCCCCCCCCTCTTCCACAAAAAACCTTTATTTTGTTTTCCCCCTTTTTTTTGTTGTTTTTCCACCTTTTTTTTTTTTCCCCCGCCCCCCCCCCCCCCCTGTTTTTCTTTTTCCCTTTTCCCCCCAACCTTCACCTTTGTACTTACAAACTTTACCTTTTTGTAATTTAAACAAAAAAAAAAACAAAACAAAAATTCCCCTTTCCCCCTTGTTTCTTTTTCCCCCCTTTTTTTTCCACCCCTTTTAAAAAAAAAACTTTTTTTACCCCCTTTTGTCCTAGAAAAAAAACACTTTTGCAAAACTTTTATTTTCCCCCCCGAAATCCCTTTGTTAAAGAAAAAAAAGGGAATTGTCTCCATGTCCCCCCCACCCAACCCCCATCCACCCAAAAAAAAAAAAAAAAAACTCCCATTCCCTTTTTTTGTTTTTTTTTGGGGAAAAAAAAAAACCACGGAACGGTGGGCCCCCCCCCCCCCCCCCAAGAAAAGGGGAAACCCAAAAAACGCTTGAAAAAAAAAAAATCGTTTTAAGCCCCCCCCCCCCCCCCCCCCCCCAAAAAAAAAAACCCCTTTTTCACAAAGACAACCACCTTTTTGGGGGGGGGGAACGAGACAAAAGAAAAAATTTTTGGGGGGCCATTAAAAAAATAAAAAAGGCTTTGTTTTTGGTTTTTTTTTTTTTTTTTTTTTTTTTTTTTTTTTTTTTCTTTGCCCCCCCTTTTCTTTCTTTTTTTTTATTTTTTTTTTTTTTTTTGGTTTTTTTTTTTCCTCCCGCCCCCTTCAACCAAACAATTATTTTTTTTTTTTTTTTCTAATTCCATTCACCCCAAAAAAAAAATAAAAAAACCACAATTGTCTTTTCTCTCACCTCTTTTTCTTCCCCAATTCCTGGCTAGAAAAAAACTCAAATGGGCCCCTCACCCCCCCCCCCCCCCCCCTCCCAATGGGTTTTTTTCCCCCGCCCCCCCCCACTTCGCCCCCCCCCCCCCCCCCCCTTACCTTTTTGTTTTAGCATTTTTTTTTTTTTTTTTTTAGAGTAAAAAAAAAAACAACACAAAAAAAAAAAATTAAAATTTGCAAAAAGATCCCCAAAAAAAAAAATACATCCCTGACAATCCACTCAAACTCATCCAAAACAAATTTTTAAAAAAAAAAATTTTAACGAAACAAAAAAAAAAAATTTCGCAACACAAAGAGAAAAAAAGAATTTTTTCCCCCCAGAGAAAAAAATTTTTTTATTGGGGCCCCTTTTTTTTAAAACCAAAAATTTTTTTTTTTTTAAAAAAAAAATTTCCCCCCCCAAATTTTTCCTCATCTCTGGCCCCCCGTCGGGTGGGGGAGGGGGGGGTCGCCTTCCCAAATAATTGTTCCCAAAAAAAAAAAGCCTTTTTTTTTTTTTTTTTTTTTCCACATCCAAAAAACCCCCCTCCCAATTATGAAACGCAAAAGCGGGGCATTCGGTTTTAAAGCAACACGTCAGCACAGGGATTAATAGAGAAAGACTGGAAAAAAACTTAACCCAAAAAAAAAATCAACAATCCCACTTAAAACATTTGTTATTAATGTAGACAATAATCCCAAATTTTTTTTCTTTTTTTTGGGGTGTTTAATGCCCCCCCCAATCCTGGTTCCCTCGGCATGCAGGCTCCTTTCCCGCCTCATCGCGCGGGGGGGCTAATGCCCTTTTGTTTTTGTTTTTTTTTTTTTTTTGTTTTTTTTTTTTTTTGTTTCTTAAAAAAAGGCCCCCCCCCCCAAAGGCCCCAGTCCTTTGGTTTGGCGAGACATTCCCTTTGACCCGTAAATTTTTCAAATTGGTTGATTAACAAGGGGCGGATTTATCTCAAGTCGAATCTTTAGATAAGACACAAGCACCTTGTAATTGGTCGAAACAAGCATCATCAATGCGAGAAGGGAGGGATACTGTTTTCTTTGAATGTCGCCGCCACAACCCTTGTGTTTCAACTGCCTGTAGTCTATTCCCACAGATCGTCAAACACTCCCCATCGCTTAACTTCCCCATTACCTTCTTGGCTTCAACAACAAAATTCCAAACCCGGAAGGCAAAAACCGTAAAACCATCTCTAAGGAGGATGCAACTTTGGTCCGTAATGAAGCCTTTGTTGCGCAACTAGATCTTGAAGCTTGGGGGGCTTTTACTCCTCTTAAAACCTCCACGGGGGGGAGATGCCATTCTATAAGGGGGTATAAGAAAATGGGGGCGAGTAAACCGGTTTTGGTTTTTCAGCCAGCCTATTTGGCCCCCAAGAAATCAATACATAAGTCGATATCCCTATCGTGGTGGCCCACCTCCTCGGCCGCCCGTTCTGCTCCGGGGCCGCCCCACCCCTCCTCCCTCCCATCAAAAACCCTCCTTCCAACCGACGCGTTGCCACAGGCCTTACTCCCCCTACCACGTCCACCTCAAAAATAGCCACTTTCTGCGCACGATACGGTCTATTCCGCCGAGCGTGCTCTCTCCTTTTTGCTGCACAGAAAGTGTTACCCCTATACCAGAAAACCAACTTCAGACCCCTTGCAAATCTGTAAGGTACTTTGGAGGTAAGTGTCCATCGCTTGATATGGTGGGCCAGAAAAGCTAACTCCAAACACCTTTTGCTTCTAACCCATTTTTTTTATCTTTACGCAATCAACGAAAAGTATAAAAAGGAATAGGTATGAAAAATACGCCCCCAAAAAAAAACACGGCAGGGCGGATTTTATTTTTCTTATTTTTTTTTGGGTCAATGTGTTAGTTTTTCCCCCACCCCCAAAACCCCTTCCCCCCAAACCCTCGCAACCGACAACATAACGGGATATAATGTGGTTTCCCTCTCCTGCGCTTATGGGGCCTATACCCGTCACCCCGGTTTTTTTAAAAAGCCGAAATTAACAATCCCGCCTCCACGAAAATCGCCCGGCAAATTATGCCGGGGATGAAAAAAGTGCCCAAGTCCATAACCCAAAATTTACAAATCAAAAATGATCCAAAGCCCACATTTTCCACTAAGAATACCAACAAATCTTACATAAGGTGTTTTTTGTTGCCCTGTTTTTTTTTTTTGGCACACCTACAGCGCTCCCCACACAAGGATTCGACACAAAACCGCAAACAACAAAAAAGAGCCCTTAAATAAATAAACCTTTTTTTTTCAACTATAAACCAACAAACGAACCTGGCAAAAAACCCTCCCCACCCACGGAGTAAAGAAAAAAACTACGAAAATATGGCCCCCCCAATAACAATCATAAGAATAAAAACGTTCACAAATGTAAAAAAAAATTTTAAGACAAACAAATTTTTTAGCCAAAATTTGGAAAAAGGAAAAATAACATAGAAAAAATGTGGAATCCAAGGAATATCAAAGCAATAAAAAAAAAGAAAAACAATACCAAACGGGAACCCGCCCAAAAAAAAACTATTGCCCCCCACAATCACACAACCCCCCAACAAGAAACCCAAGAAACAAGTATTAAAACCTGTGAAATTGAAACCCAACATTCAAAAGAAGTTGTCGCCCCCTTTTCCCGCCCCCCCTCCCCCCCCCCCCCCCTTCCCCCCCCTTCCCCGCTTATACAACGATCCCCTCCCCCAGGGAAAAGCCCCCCCACAAAAAAAAATAAAACAATGGGGCCCCCCCCCTTTGTTTCCGTTTGTTTGTTTTTTTGTCCGCCCCGTTTGGAACCCCCTAAACCATTTGGTTTTTGTGGGGGGGGACGTGTGGGGGGTTTTGGGCTGCCAGTGTTTTTTTGCCCCAGTCGCTC
>JAKWJA010000993.1:0-27718 GCA_027704765.1 Solanum habrochaites | reverse complement strand
CATGCTGCTTCGTCACAGAGTTCAGAGACTTGATCTTTGTAAAAGTACTGTGAACGGACGTCGTCGTGACTGCGACGTCGTTCCTGCCATTTCGTCCGTGACGTTCAGGAGTCGCTCTCAGTACCCAAATTTCTAAATCTAAGGTTTGACCGAGGACACCCACGGACGATCCGTCGTGCCCATGACGGTTCGGCGTGGGTCCGTCGACTCGCCAGTTAGTTTTGCCAGAAATAAAAATCGGCTGATCAAAACGGACTTAAAAAACAAAGGGGTCATTCGACATTTCTTTTCGGATAAGTGCTAGTTTGAGTCAATTAAAATACGAACTTTTTTGAACAATTAGTTTATATTTTAGATTATGTATTGGACTTTAGATTTTATTTTAAAAATATATGAATTTAGATGTAGGAATTTTCAGATATTCAAAAAATTGAATCGTTTTAAAATTTAGGCAGAAGTCATCGGTGGCCCCTTAAACTTGGCACAATCTTTCACTTAGACACCTCAACTGGAGGGTTTTCATTTTAAAAACCTAACTTAGGGTCCCTCTGTGTCACCTAAACATTTTTTTCACAAACATCTGTAGACCATAGGCGCGTGGAACACAACACGTTCTACGCGGATTAAGTTATCAATTAAATTATGTCAACTGTTAAACCTATTTACACGTAATTTTTGTTCAAATTATTAGACAAATTAAATCAGATAAAAAAAGGAAAAATCGATTCATCTTTCCACTTTGTTCTTTCAACTTCCTTCGTACGTTTCTCCTTCTTCTCCGACAAAAACCCTAGGTAAATGTCTCTTTTTCAATGTATTGCGGTTGTTTTCTTCAATTTCTGTTAGTAATAACCTGGTTGTTATTTGTGTCCCATTTGAAGGTTTAATTTTATTGACGAGGTATGAGAATGGCCAACATGAGTGGACGAGGTATTGGGCTGTCACAATTTTATTTTCTACTTTTTTTTTCGTGTGTAAAAGGTGTATTTTGTTGTTGATTCTGCCTTTATTTTCATTTTAATCTAGGTTTTGGTCTTTGTAGTGACTGCTAAGTAAGGGGGAATTTTGGATATTTCTCTTTTGTTGGGTGTGGGTCTCCTTTTGGGATGATGGACAACTATATTTTAACATGCTTTCATTGCATGCGGGGGTATGTATTTTTCAAAACCCTAAACCTACTTACCACGAGAAGTAATGTATATGTGTTGCGTAGTAAGATCATTTTAGTCTGGTTTAAGTTTATTTCGTCACTAAAGAACTTGGGACACAAATATTAAAGGCATTTACTGTGAAGATGGGATGAATTAGTTCAAGTTACTTCTGATACTCAACTGTTAGATGTGAAAGACAGAAAGACTTGGTAGATGGTGCTGAGGTTCATGTGTATATGATCCATAAAGTTGAGAATCAGAAGAAGACATACCTGTTCCATTCTGTTTCTTTTACCATGGTCTGAGGTTGTTGATGAATTTGTGGTCGTTTAACACTTAGGGACGTGGATAATGATCAAATTTTAATGGAGGGCTACAAATCGAATGAAGCTGAGCAGATTTGCTAGTAGGACTCAGATGTAGATAATATCCAGATGAAGATTGATTAGAGTTGATGAAGAACTGAATCCCCGTAGTGTTGGCAAGGAGAAACAAAATAAATTGGAAAAAAGATAGGAAGAAAAAACAGTAAATGAAGAAGTACCAATAGATGAGGCAGGTGTAGACAGAGACTTTGAAGATATTGGAGTAAATAAGAAGGATAAATATGTTGGCAGATTGGGAGGGGATGAGAAGTACATTGATAGCTCAAAATGTGATAGTGATGATAGCACTGATATCCTAGATGCAGAAGTTGTTGGAAGTGTTGATCTACTAAGCAGAAGAAAGAGCAAAAAGATCAGCTATGATGATGAATGAGTGTTGCTATTTTTGAACTTGGAATGATTTTTGAGAATTCTAAGGAATTTAGAAATGCTCTAGATAAATACGCTGTTGAAAAAAATTTCAGATTAAGTTAAGGCTTAATAAAGCTCATAGAGTGAGAGCTAAATGTAAATTCCAAGAAAAATGCAAATTGTTGTGCTATGATTCTATTGATAGGAATTCTAGTAACTTCATAATTAAGAATTATCATTATATACACAAATGTTTACCATCTAATAAGAACAAATTGTGTACAACTAAGTTCCTAGCAAGTAGATTCAAAGAAGAAATAACTAAACAACCATCTTTGAGGATTTGGGAAATACAAGAATTGTGCAGGGAGGAGTTAGGACTGCATGTCGATAGAACAATTTGTTACAAGGCAAAGATGATGATTCTTAGAGAAAACATGGGTGATTGGAATATGAAATTGGCAAGGGTATTGTGATTATGCTGAAGTTATAAAATAAATCAATCCTGATAGTTCTGGGTAAGAATGGATGGAGAAATTGTATCAGGAAAGAATTTATTTGTGTACTTTTATATATGCTTGGATACATTGAAGAAGGGGTGGAAGAAAAGATGTAGAAGAATAATAGGATTTGATGGATGTTTCTTAAAGGGTTACTGTACGGGTTGAAACTTCTTTGTCAGCAGTTGGAAGGAATGAAACAAGCAGATGTTACCTATAGCTTGGGCAAAAGGGTTTGGTGAGACAGGGAGACTAAACACAGCTGGAGCTCTTTATCAACAACTTGAAAGTGACTTGCAGTTGGAAACTGGACAGGGTCGAAGGTAGTGTCAGATATGCAGAGAGTAGTTTAATTGGTCTATTACTTTGATATTGTACATTTGTAAAATATGTTTCTTCTTGAATTTTATGAATGTATTTTATTGTGGGTCTTCAAGGAGTGTTGTTGAACTGCTACCAAATTGCTGAGTTAGAATGTGTGCTAGACACATCTGTCTAACGGAGTAAAAATATGGAAGGGAGAGGAAAGAGGAAAAACATTTTGGAAGAGTTTGAAAGCAACTTTGAAGTGAAGTACAATGAGGGAGATTTTTTTTACAAAATGAGCAAAACTTGGTATGGAAAAACAATAATGAAGATCTAGACATTATCCAAAGTGTAATGGTTAGAGAATCTTCAAAGCACTTCCAAATGTGATTGCAGTTGAAAATAACATGTCTGAATGAAAACTTTAACTCATGGATATTATCTTGTAGACATAAATCTATAATAACCCACTGTTGGAGGAAGGAAATTATGAGAAAATTATGACTAGAACTGTAAATATGGTTAAGTGTGCTGGGCACATGATATTGTGATATTGCACCCATGGCGTAGGACTAGTTAGAAGAGAATAAGGAAAGTATTAGGCAGCCAAGGTGGCTTTGAATGCTGATTTTGGGTTTGAAAATGGAAAAGAAGCACTATAGGCATACAGTTCAAATTTGACTAATAGAGTTTGTAGATGTAGAACTTGGCAGTGAGAGGCATCATGTTAAAAACATTTGCTATTTCTGCATTGTTACAAATAGGACAGGAACATGAAAAAAGTTGGTGGAAGATTTTGAAAGAAGAAAAGAGAAAGGAGAAAGGATAATACGCTATAGCCATTCGTTCAATCAATTCCAAATATGAAGATGTGGGCCTGAACTAACATCCCAAAGGATTGAGCCTCCTGAGCCTACACCAAATGCTATTGGACCTCCAAAGATATAGGGAGAAGAGTAAAGATAATCAAGAAGAATATTGAAACAGAGGTCCAAAACAAGGGTGAAAAATACTGATTCCCAGTGTAAAAAAACCAGGCCAAACAAGAAATCTGCAGGTAAAATTATTTATTATTTGTTTGTGTCTTTAAAGTCTTGTTGAATATTATGAACATTAATTTATGTTTTATATTTAGGTTGTTTCATCTTCACAACCAGCTAGCCATAATTCACAATTTACTGCTGGTCAAAGTTCACAAGAAAGTAGTCACCCTGAACAAACAAGCTCCTATCAATCTGGACCAACAACATCAAACAACCGTGCTTCTTCATCAACAGTTTGTGGTGATACTAGTAGAGTTAAAAGGTCTAGGGAAACTGCAAAAACAAGCCAACCATCATTAGTTGGGGATACAAGTATTCATGCTACAAGAGGAATAACCAGTCAATTAACTCCAATGACAAGACAAACTGCTGGACAAAAAAGAGAAAATGTTGGAAGTGGAGAAGATTCTGTAAGAGGGGAAACAAAGAGGCAAACTAAAGGTGGAGCAAGAAATGTTGGATTTGGCATATACGAAAGTGGAAGTGAAACCCAAATACTAAACATAAGTTTATCACTAACTGTCTCTTAAATGAATGAAAGTTAATATATCAATTTTGATTTGTTCTTCAAAAAAAAGCCCTGGACTTCAAGTCAAAGAATTCTACCAACAGGTTCAAGTTATAAGGATGCAGTTTCACGGGTATAGATAATGGCTTTAAGCCTAAAGACTTAAGATGGAAAAACAAGGATCATGTCACCACTTCCCAATTGCAACAAATGACAAACAAAAAGAAGAAGTAACACCAACTTAGAATAGGTTGATTTTGGGCCCTTATTATGTTGTCGTATGTTTTTGGAGTATGCTAGCTTTATTTTGGTACTAGTAACACTTTTGTGACTGTTGTATGTAACTTCTATTTATGCTATCTTTATTTTGAGACCTTATTTTGGTACACTTTTTTTAAGGTTGTAGCCTTGAATATTATGTAGCATAATGCTAACCTTTGAGCTCATTATGGAGCATTCAATATAATTGTCTACATATTGTGTAATTTGGATGTTACATTGTGAGAATATGATCAATTGTTAATAGCGTGGACATTTTCTTTTGATACTACTTTATATTTAGCCAAAAGTAAATTTTACAGTAATAACAACATCAAAATACTACTAGAACTTAGAATTTCATTGAATTCAAAAGCACAATTACATAAAAAATTTACAGCAACAACAACATCTAAATACTACTACATCGAACACCGTTTGGTTCATCAGAATAGTACTAGATCGAACACCTCAAGAACACTAACAATTAGGCTTCAATTTCTATATTCCAAACATAAGCAACTCAGTAGCAACGACACCAACAATAAATTTATTTCTTGCTCGCTTTAACTTTTCATCAAAAGCATTGACTTTCTTCAACAATTCCCACATTATCTTTTTTGCTTGTGGAGAATGTCGATCTTCATACCAAAGAAAATAGTCACAATCACCCATTTTCTGTAAAACCAATCAAAAAGAATTAGACGCAAACGAACTAACCGTTAATTAACCTAAAAAATGTAAGGGAACATCCACCCAACCTTTATTGCAAGAAAGAAAAGGATTTTAAGACTAGGAATCAAATATGGTGGCTCGTTTAATTTGCCGTTAAGATTTCTACAATCAAAATGAGAAGATGTAAGCCAATTTAAAAGTTATTAATCCCTCTATTCAATAATACTTATTTATTATTGATTTTGCATAGTTTTTAAGAAAATATAAATAGAATTAAAATTTTACTATATCACCTTTTGAATATAATAAATACAATATTTTAAAAATATAAAAAAAACTATAATTAATGATAAAAATAAATTAGGAACTAAACGCAAAAAAAAATTAATTTCATAAAGTAGACAACTATTATTAAACGTCTCAAAATAATATAATAGACAATTATGATTGCAGAGAAAACGTAATTTTTAAAAACTTCTTGAAGTTCTTTTTAAAAAAATCATTTTAGACTAGGCCAAAATTATAATGCACATGACGTGTTTTACTAGAATTGATCAAATTACTTAAGATTAATATTTTAGATTGTTACTTTTGGCTATATATAATTTACAAGTATTCTTCTAGACTATGATTAGAATTTTAGAGATATATTTTAATTAAATTAAGATTTTATTATTCTCTTAAACTTATTTTTTTTAATTTTATATACCTTTTATCTTACGTGATACATTCCGTGAATTTACACACTTGAGGTGCACGAAAGATATTTGAATTTCACGTAAACTAAAAAAGTGCACAAATTTTTTGTAAAAATAATAGAACCTTAGTTTAGTTAAAATATATTTCTAAAATTTTCGTCATAATCTAGAAATATTCCTACCTTATTCCTTTAACTTTGACTTCATTGTACCAAATAAATTTATTCTTTTATATAAAAATATCACTTAAATTCATTTAAACATCATTATCATTAGATCGTTTTTATGTTAATATTGGACTAATTACCACGTTCATTAATGAATTTATTTTAATTTTTCTCTTCTATTGTTAATTTTTATCAGGTAAGAGTTAAAGAGTATATGAGATTATAAATTTTACAATGTAGATAACATATAGGGCGAAAATAACATTCTATTCGTTTACTCCTTTTTTCGTCATCGTTCAAGATTTTCTATATTAATGTGAAATATAATTGCAATTTACAATATTATTTTATATAATTATCAGATATCTAAATTTTTAATATTATTATTTTCAAAATTTTATATTAGATACATTTTTTCTTTAAAAAATTCATGGAATTTTAAAATTTTTTAAAATATATTTCTTTAAAATCCAGCGTACATTGATGTAACTTGTATGTATGTCCTATCCCTTTTAAATATGTCTTTAAGAATTAAACGTATCCTACAAAATATGTAGTTAAAATGGATCTTTAGCGACTATTAATTAACGATATAACATAATTGTAGCTAAATATATTTTTAGCGATGATTAATAGTGTAACGATCCGCTCTGTAGGTCGTTTTGAGAATTAGGACTATTTTGACTCTTCTGACAAAATTAACGGGGGCATTTTAACTATTGATAACTACAAGTACATAGTTGATAACTTTTTATTTTAAATAAGTTAATATAGATACATGAGATTAGTGGGGTTTCACGGTTAACATACTCTTGTTCAGAAAATAAAGGGGTGGACGGCAGAAACTTACAGTAAGCGACGAGACGAGAGGCAAACAATAAGAATTGCTCAGGTAAACGCAAGCCAATTTCATTCTTTCTCAATTCTGAATTTAAAATAGGTTGTCAGAGGGCATTAGATTGTTGTTATTATTTTATTCTTATGTTGTTATTTTAAGGGTGTTATTTTTTTCAGGTAAGATGTAGGTATAGTGAGTGAGAATTTATTTATTATCACGATTGAGATTTCTAGCGGACGTTAGTGTGGTTATTAGGTGATAGTCTAATAAATCTAATCGCTAGACGTATTGTGAAAGTATTGTGGCAAAATCTGGAAATTTGATATGCAAAATTCCCTCCCGTATAATTAATTTTTGCAAAGAATGATGGGAAATGTATTGAGCCAATAATTGGGCAATGGATTGCCAACGATTGGCATTTGACAAACAATTGGAAAATTGTACTTGTCAGAATGACAATTAGGAGGAAAACGTTGCAGGCTTGCAACGTTGTGCATCGTTAATGGGTGGAATATTATTCTTATTTTATTCATTTACAAAATTATTTACTAGTTGGATATATGGAGATAGGTAATTAATTAATTATTGGATATATTATTATATGATTAACATGAATTTTAGTGAGTAAGAAATTAAGGTTAAATTTTGGGCTTGAAAATTTAACAAATTGCATTATAAATTATCAGATTTGACGGGTTGATTAGAGATATGAGTGAGTTTAGGGGTCTGATATACCTAGAAAAATTTGAATGTCCATAAACTCGCGTACTTATGATATTGCATCCATTGGTAGATGTGAACATTACGGAACTTGCAAAAGGGAAGGAACTATCGTAAAGATTCATGGACACGAATCGGCACTTGGGTATGTTAAGGCTTTTTTAGAGGTGGAAGGCACGTTTTCCTAATTAAGATAAAAATAAATAGACAAAGGGTAAGGGTGAAAGATTGGGGGTTCGTATCAATGTATGACGGACATTGGTACAGAGTACTGGTTGTTTATAAACGGAAAAGTACTACTATTAGAATGTGGATTTAAATTTGAATTTGCCCAAAGCTATGGGCATGGGATGATTATAGTATGACTTGAAATTTTGTATGTGATTGGGTTTTATTAGTTTTTACATCCGTTAGAGTTTTGATAATGGATTGGTTGTGTATTATGTCGATATTGATGAGTGAGATGCATCATCATCCCTTATTTTGAAATAAATTCATAGCATTACATTGAGATTGAGTATAAGAGGGCACGTGGAGATGTCCGTGCTGGGTGATGGTAAGATGTTACGATTGTAATTGGGGCACGTGGAGACCGTCCGTGCGGAAAAGTTCGATTTTGATATTATGATGGTGAGTTGAGATCGTCAGCACAGGACACGTCGAGATCGTCGTTAGTGTCGGTATATGGACACGCGAGTCCCCCCAGGGTGTGTATGACTCTCGATGTATTCGAGGAGTATCATGTTGTATATACGGTTGGTGGTACTGGGTATTTGAAACGATTCATTACCTGGTATCATATTGCATTGCATTCAATCAAATCATTATTTTGGGAGGAGTGTTTTGTTTGGTGTGTGGAAAGTATATGTTGATTACCTTTATTGATGGAAATTAAATAGTGAGTGTAATACATATATACCTATTAGAATTAAGAATTTATTTTTTATATAAACTCCAGTCACTAATTAGTTGTCGGTCATGAGGACATTACTGAGTACACGTGGTTTCGTACTCATACTTACACTTGTTGCACTCTTGTGGTGCAGATTCGATTCCGAGTAGGAGCACATTCTCGAGGAGCAGTTGAGACCGAGTTTAGAGTGTCTGGAGGTGTGGTGAGCTGCTGTTTGTTCCGTGGAGCCCACACTCCCTCTACTTTACGTATTCTATTATTCAGTAGTTCAGACAGGATATCCCCTTATGTTAGATTGGTTCATTAAAATTCAGACTGACCGTATTCTAGAGCTCTTGTACTATGACACCAACTCTTGGTAGTATTTCTTTCAGTTTTCCGCATTCGTACCTTATAAGGAACTCAGTGTTGGATATTTGGTTAATTGGGTCTTTCACTCAATTAGTTAGTTAAGTTTGTAATATGTTCGTGGGCTTACCTATAGTTGGGACAAGGTGCAATCACGACTGTGATTTTGGTGTGACAATAGTCTTTAAAAATGTCCTAAAACTTATAGCAACACGGATATTAATAATAATTAATAATATTAGTAAAAGATACTCTTTGTTAATGTAATATTATTTGTGCGTTAAAATATTTTTGCTGTAGGTTGTAGTGTTAATTCACAATCTTTAGTACGACACGTTTGTAATACGTTTTAAACAACGTTGCTTATCCAAAAAATATCGTACTTATTGATCTAAATCTTTTAGATAGAATCATTTATGAACGATCGATCACACGTTATTTAATTTATCGTACTTAAAAGATATGAATTTTCTGAATTTGGTATACCAATTAATAAGCCCACATCAAATATACTTAAAGGCCAATCATACAATCTCGTTAAACGATACAAGATAACATATTTTTTATACTATCATTCTGTCTCAAGTATGTTTCACTCTTAACTTGATATATTTTATATTATTTCAATGTTAAATATATTTTGATATGCATTAGTGATTTTCGTGTGAGTATCTACTATTTTAATGTGACCACTTATTTTGTTTTATGTGTAGAAAAGTGAGCATTTTTCTCAATAATTACAAGTTGAACAAGAAGAAAATGGGACTCATAATAAGAGCAAGAGAAAAAAAAAATCTCTACTCTGTGTTAACCTTGCAAGAAAAAATCAATGTATGTGATTTTATTGGTAAGAACATCACTTTCTTTTGCAACTAAGAGTTATACAAATGAAAAATAATTATCAACTTTTTTCGTTTAAAAATAAATTAGCTTTTTTCTTTTATCTGTTTAAAAAAGAATGACATTTTTTTGTAACATTTTAATTTTAATTTTTCAGATGACATGTTTAAGGCCACAAGATTAAATGAAAATTTTGTACATTTCACATAACTTTAATTTAGAACCACAAGATTCAAAAATCTTCTTTATTTTCTTGAACTTCATGTCAAGTCAAATCAGATTATTCTTCTGAAACGGAGGGAATAATATTTTTTATTTTACTTACCAAAACATATTTTTTATAGTTGTGATTGAAGAAAGATATTTTTCTATGACTTCTTCATCATTATATAATTTGATTTTCTCTCTTTTAGGTACTTGTCTATTTAAAAACTCTAATGATTCATCGAATTTTTAATGGAATTTACAATTGGAATAAAAATTTCTGATATATCTTCATCCATTAACCCGGCATACAACCAAACGTTTTTCCTTTGTACTTTTTAGAACTTTCTGATAGGTATTTTACATAGTTTATTCCCTCTCAAGCAAGATTTTTACTATTGAATTTATATCTACAAGTTTTTTAATGTATGCGTATATTACAAGTAATTTTCATGAAGATTATTTACTATTTTATATTAAATATGATTTTATTTTATGTGTAACTAAAATTATTACTTTCATCACCACCAACAAGCTCAACAAGAAAAAAGTGGTTTTCATAATCAGAGCAACAAGAAGAAAGTGGCATTCCTGTTGTTCCCATTATGAACACCACTTTCTTCTTGTTGGACTTGTTATTGATGAAAGTATTTATTTTAGCTACACAAAAAATAAAATCAAAACTAGCATAAAATTATAAATAATCTAATAAAAATCACTCATACATTAAAAAATCTTGTAAATATAAAATTAATAAGTAGAATTTTTGCTTGAGATGTAATCAACTATGTATAAAGAATATCTTGTAAATGGTGATAGAGTAGTACTAAACTTAGGATGCAAGCCTATTTCTTTCTATTCAGGATATTTTCTCACATACGGATATCTATTAACGATAATTTTAAATTTAAAATATAAATTTAATCGATTTGACATTTAGGTTCTATTCACTAAAAATCGAGTGAAGTCATTTATTGTATGTTATACCATGCAATGTTACTAGTTTTAATAAGCACACGTTTTTTTTTTTTGGGGTGGATTTATTATATAAAAAATTATATTGCTAAAAAAATTAAGAATTTCCAAGGTGACAAACTTAAAAACTATGAAAGATTAAAGCTATACATATAAAGTGCTACCAATTATCACATAAAGAGGTGTTATTTAATTTTAGAAGAAAAAAATATATAACAAGATAGATATAAGATTCAAACTTCACACGAAAAAATGCAGTAATCATGATTGCATTATTTGGTACGTCTAGTAAATTCACTCATCTATTTTTAATTTATTTTAAAAAATATGTAAGATAACTATATATTATTTCAGAAGGAGAGCATAAATTCACGCAAATCTAATGACCCACTCTTACATACACCTCTGATTAGAGGTTAAAGATCAAAGCTTTATCTGTGTATGACTCTGAGGCCCAAGTTGATCTCTCATTTCCATGCTAGTTCTATTGGTGGTCATTCTGACATTTTTGCTACTTTCCACATGTTGAAACATGAGTTTTATTAGAAGAGAATGAAACAAGATGTGTATTTTTTCATTAGAGAATGTGATAGCTGTGAGAGGTGCAATGGTGAAATTGTGACATTGTAATAATCTAGATAATTATTTTTGAAAATTTACATAAAATCATCGTTTTACCCCTGTTGATATTGATCTTAAGCTAATTCTAATTGAATTTTGAAATTTGTTTTGAGTTTCGAGTAAAAAGTTATGAATTATGTAATTTTTTGGGTTTTGAAAAGCTAAAATTGTTAAAAAATGATTTTTGGTATCTTTTAAATTTTTGAGTATCACAATGAAATTTAATAATTCAATTGTCTTAAAAATATGAAAATGATCTCAGAGAGGGTTGCAGATTTTAGAATTGAAGTCTTTTTAAGGTTTTGAGGGTTCTAAGTTAAAGTTTAGCCTTCAACAGTATTTTTTTCACATATTTTTAATTCCGAATGACCCAAAGATCCACCCCAACCTTTATTGCAAGAAAGAATAGGATTTTAAGACTAGGAAACTTTGAAATATGGTGGCTCATTGTTAAGATTTCTACAATGAAAATGAGAAGATGTAAGCCAATTTAAAAGTTATTACTTTCTCTATCCAATAATACTTATTCATTATTGACTTTGCATAGTTTTTAAGAAAATATAAATAAAATAAAAATTTAACTATATTACTTTTGATTTATAATACAATGTCTTGAAAATGTAATAGGAAAATGACCTATAATTAATGATACAGATAAATTAGGAACTAAGGTAAAAAAATATTATTTTAAAGTAGACCACTATTATGGACTTTCAATAATATATGTAACGACCCTTTCAGTCGTGTTTTTAAAATTAATCTTACCTTATGTTTATATTAAACCTTATTTTTGATCTGTGGTAAAAAAAATTATGACTTTATAAGGAATAATGACATGATTTTCAAATTTAATAAAGAATTTTTTTGTTGCTTATAATAATGGAAAAAAATAAATAATAAATAAAACATAAATAAATGAATTAGAGAAATAAAGGCTAAAGCCCGAAATTGGTTGAAACTGAAATTTTGCGGTTGATGAAAAAAAATAAGAAGAAAAGAACAAACAGAAGAGGAAGAACGAAACTTGTGCGGCATCACTAAGTTAACCACGAGAGTACATGGTTATATCAATTTTCTTAATGTTGTTTATCCAATTTTCTTGTTTATTTAGTGATATCATTAGCATTAATATTATATGAATAGATAGAAGAATTGAAAGAATTGTTGTTTAAATTAAATCACGTGGTTGTGATTAGTGATTGGAAGTTGAGGCAATCAAATAATATATGGCCAATGATGAGGCAATGATGACTAATGATTGCCTCATCAAGAATATAACATGATAATGGGGATCAGACTGGTTGAATTTATTGTGACAAACAACAAAAGCAAAAAAATAACTTTGAGATATGTAGTCATATGAATGGAAATAGTTGATATGGACATGATGGAAGATTGTTTTGTTATGTTTTATATGGGTAGGGGGTTTTTTGTGGTTTTGTATTAGCATCTTTCTACTTTATATTCGTTATGTAACCACCTTCTTCTTATTGAGCACTATTGGAGTATATTCCTACGAATATTACTCGTGGTTTCCACATATATGGTGAATTCTTAGTGGTGGATCGGATGACGGATCCTCTTATTCCGTTGATTATGCGATAATCTTTGGTCAGGAATTGATCATTTCATGTTCCTCGATGTTTGATTTTTTTTGGAATTTGAAGTTATAAGCAAAGCAAACACGCACAAATTGCTTGTGATAACCTATACAAGAGTAATAGATTCACAATTGTCTAAGAGTGTATGGAGGTTCTGTTAGCTTAAGTTTAAATCGCTAGCTATTTGGTTACTTGATCTTGTTGTTCTGGGTTGATAGTTTGATTTCTTTCTTGATTACAGTACTTGATGTCTAAAGATCATATTTTATAGTTAGCTCATGAAAACATATATTGTCAACAAGTAAATCTTTGATAGATCTATGATGGTTTTGTGTATTCTGAGTGGGTGAGTGATTTAAGTGTCATGTCTGGTAGCAACTGGTATAGATTTAGAATGTTATCTTGATTATATGAGAAAGGATTTGTCATGATGGTTATGTTAAGATCCATTGCGTTTGAAATTATATTTAGTTCATGAGTTAGTGTGTGACGTGATAGTCACTCTTGAGTTATAGAACTTCCAAAGGTTAATTTGAAAGTTGAGTTCTTATTAGTCGTTCTTAATGGAATAGTCTTAAGGAGGAGCTCACTAGGAGAGATGAATACGGACCGGTATGTCACAACTTAGACTTTTGGTAACGTTGGATATTCTTCCTTCTCCTTCTTTATGTTTGAGGACGAACATGATTTTTAGTGGTGGATAATGTAACGACCCTTTCAGTCGTTTTATTAATTTTGACCATTATTTTTATATCAACTTTTTTGATAGCTTTGTAAAAAAAAAATTATGACTTGTAAGAATAAATGGCATAATTTTCAAACTTAATAAAGAATTATTTTGTTGCTAATAATAATGGAAAAAAATAAATAATAGAAAATAAATAAATAAATGAACAAGAGAAATAAAGGCTAAAAGCCCTAATTGTTGAAACTTAAAATTTGTAGCTGATGAAAAAAAGAAGAAGAAAAGAACAAACAGAAGAGGAAGAACGAAACTTGTGCGGCATCACTAAGTTAACCACGAGAGTACATGTTATATCAATTTTCTTAATATTGTTTACCCAATTTTCTTATTTATTTAGTGATATCATTAGCATTAATATTATATGAATAGATAGAAAAATTGAAAGAATTGTTGTTTAAATTAAATCATGTGGTTGTGATTAGTGATTAAAAGTTTAGGCAATCTAATAATATATGGCCAATAATGAGGCAGTGATAACTAATGATTGCCTCATCAAGAATATAACATTGTAATTAGTGATATCAAGGAAAATTATGCGTGAAAAAGGTTTTGACTTAGTTTGAAGTTTCTGAAGTATATGTAATTGATTTTTGAATTTTTCTTATAGTTTTCATATTAAGATTCAAGTTTGATATATTGATATATGTAATATAATATCGAGTTTACTATATTAAAAGAAAGTTATTAGAGTTTTAGTTTTTAGAGAAATTATGATTTAATCATATGCTTGAAACTTGAAAAATATAAGAATCGACAAGTTAATGGTCATCAAGACTTAGGAACTTAATTATAAATTTGGGTAAGCTTTTGGGTCTAAGCTAAACTTATATAACATGAGTGTTGTTAGTATCAAATCTTATTGTGACCATGTACTTGAATAGATTGCATTGGTTTGGAAACGACGAAAGGAAAAGCTCAAATCATGGAGTGATAGTTCGTTTATTTAAGGCAAGTGAATTCTAAACCCTTGTTAAGTGTATGAAATGCGTGTATTTCCTTGTGGTATATGTTTGGGAGTAATGAGACTTGGTGATGGGTTGACTTGTCACATAAGAGTAATGTTTATATAAAAGGGGGTAATAAAAGACATGTGATTATTTGTTTGTAGAGATGTATTGAGAATGTTAAACGATACCGTGGTTATAATGAGAAGGTTTTTACTTACTAGTAGAAGCGGATTGTAATTCGAGATTCCAAAGTATATGGGCATTACTGATATATTATTGGATTGATTTAGAGGTGTGATTGTGTTTTTACTGAACCTATAGTGTGATAATTGAGGTGATTAAGGCATAGCGACATTTGATTTATTGAGATGTGGCCTGATCTCCTTCATTGATATCATATTGTGCACATAGCAGTGACATGAGATGGTTGAGTAACGGTCTAACACGTTGAGATCGTCCTGTGGAGATCCGAGATATGATTTATTTGGGCTTGGAGATCTCCCGTGCGTAGAATAGTTATGATTATGATTTGGGCACAGTGGAGATTGTCCCGTGTGAATTTGTTTTGATTTAGATAGTGCGTTGAGATCGTCCGCCCAACACGTGAATCGGCTGTATCCGGTCTATGGACCCGCGAGTCCCCCATGGTCATGAACTCTCGCTGTATTTCGAGGAATATCAATGTTATACGGTTGACAGAGAAATTGGTATTCTGAGGCTATCACTTCATGTCATATTGTATTCATCACAGGACATCCTTCATTCTTGATGATTATATGTTTTTATCGGTGATTGAAAGTACTTGTATATTTGACTACCTCTATTTGACAACTTGATCGTGTGTGTGTTGCTGATATATGTACATGTCTTTTTTATGACAGTTGTGCTTGTTGACTATTGAGTGTTGTCGTTGACAGGATGTGCCCATCTTGTTAAATGATTTTTGATAAGTTGGTGCAATGAAACTGTCAACTGTCGGTTGGGCTGAATTTTTAAGGAGGTTATCGGTTGTGGAAGTTCGGTTTGATGTGTAAGGAGTAAGCCTTTTTTATCCCCCTTAGTTTTGTTTTATAAGTTACATTGCTGGGTACCGTGTGTTTGGTACTCACCCCGTGTTACTAACATTTCTTGTAGGTTCCTATCCTCACTCGGACGTTGTGATATTTTCTCTTCTCCTTGTCCTGAGGCTTCTTGTGGAGAATTGTAGTGTAGATGCTTGATGATCTCAGCAGACCTTCTTACACAAATTTATGGATCCTTGTTCTATTCGAGAAACAATGACATTGTCCTAGAGTAAAACAAGATCATAACTAGGATACGGTAATATCCCTGAAATGACAACAACTACTCACAAATCTCCATGAAGAAGCCTCAAGCAAGAGAAGATAAAATATTACAAAGTCCAGGCTAATAACCTACAAACAAATTGTAGAAACGAATGGGTGATACCATACACACAGATACGCAGTCCAAGACACCTATAACACAATTAAGGTCGATAAAAATACTGTACTGTCTTACATCCGTCACATCGAACCTCCACAACTACAACCTGCATAAAACCAGCCCAACCTAATAGTTCACCATTTCCAAGCACATATCTCAGCAACAACATTATAAAAATCTCATATTCTTAACAACAAGCTCAATATTCATCATTACAGCCTCCACAAAAGCACTTACACAATATCAGCAACATACAAAATCAAGTTCATCAAATAGAGATAACCAAATATCAAGTACTTTCCAACCACCAATAAAATAGATAATCATAAAGAATGAAGGATGTCATGAGATGTTATGCAATAGGACGCCCTGAAATGATATGCCTCAAAATACCAAGTACTCCTTCAACCGTATATACATGATAATCCTTGAAAATACATCGAGAGTCATGCCCATTTGGGACTCGAGGTCCATTAACCGGACACCAACCGGACGTCTCCATGTCTGTGCTTACGATCTCAATTGCATTATCATACCTTTCACTAATTTTTGCCCAACACAACAACTGACGACTCCACGTGTGGCCAAATTATAATCTAACTTCTCTTCTCGCTTTTCTAACTTCTCCCCCATCACAGGAGATCTTTTCACTTTCACACTGCCCAAATATCATAACTCGATCTTAACACGACGATCTCCACGTGTTAGACCTTTACGCATCCGCCCAATCTCATGTCTATGCATGTGCACAATTGCTAACAATAAATGTGATGATGCCATGTAACTACCTCGCTAGTCGTTTTATGAACTGACTAGTTTGACTCCTTTTGAAATTTAAGGGTATTTAAAATATTTCTAAGACTAGATATTTTAGTTTGAAAAAAAAATAAATTTAGTGAAGAATTTAAATACGTAATATCGTTTAATAGTGTTATGGGTCCTATCCATAATTCTAATACCTTTTTACTTGACCCATTAATTATTTAGGTAGGGTATTAGTTTATTGATTTTACTTAATTAACATTAGACAGGCAGAAAACCAACAAGTAAAACTGATTTTCTTTGGGCAGCGTAATTCATAACGTGAGGGAAACCAACAAATCTTCAGGTAGATAGCAATTTTGAAATCTTGATTGTTATATGATCTTAATGATGTAAGGTAATGAAGTTATTCCCTTGTTTTCGTACTTTTTATGATTTGTAAGTTCAAAATTGAGAGGAAAATTGCGGAGAACGTGTATATTTTCTTGGCAATACAGTTTGAGTAATGTCGTTCCTGCGACTATACTAGAAGTTTAGTTGGTGTTCACTTAATAAGTTGATGGAAATATTTAGGATCATGTATTGTTAACAGAGGAGTAATGGAAATTTTTTAATTAAATAATTAAAAGGAACAGGATAAGCAGCTTAGCGTGAGAAAACCAAACTGCGTTAATGTGACTTAGTCATTATGCATTAAATGCTTTGTAATGATTTGGAGTATAATGTCATCCTGCCAATCATTGGCAAATCATGCAATCATTTGACATCATTGGAAATCATGTGTCAATAAATTGTCCAAGATTCTTTAACATTTTCATATAAGAAATAAATGACCTGCAGATTGTCCTTTGTATGCTTTTTGTTTGTCTGCATTGTAGGGTATTGCGTTGACCTGCTTAAGCTAATTAATCAGTTTAGATTTAAATATATTTAATCATATTGCGATTGGTAATTAATTATTAGGTGTATTTTATAATGATCTGATTTAATTGTAGTCCTTTGAAGGGTTACTTTACGTTCTTGGCTTGAAAATTGCAATATTAAAATGGCATACCATCATATATATCAAGATTTGAGTTTGGTTGAAAATAGTGAGTTTTAGCGTCTATGACAGACATATAATAATTTGAATGTCTACACAATTGCTTACTTACGAATATTGTAAAATTGAATAGATTGGGAACGTTCCGAAACCTTGCAAAAGAAAGGAACAATCTTGAAAGATTCCGTTGGCACAAGTTCGTCATCTAAGGTTATTTTAAGCTTTTTTGACTGTTGTAAGGACGTTTTCCTAAGAAAGATAAAAAAAATGAAAATAGACAAGGGGAAGGGCGAAAGATGTGGGTCTCATATCAATGATGTGAACGGGCATTGGTAACGAGTACCGTGTTATAAAACAAAAAGTTAACGACTATAAAGCGGATTGTAATTTGAAAATTTCAAAGGCATATGGGCATTAGCTGGATATATTGCCCTTTAATTCCTTGTGTGATTGTGTTTTATTTATTTCACTTGTATGTTGTGAGTTAATTGAGTGTTTAGGTATTATGTTCAATGATTGATTGAGCTGCATCATCACCCCTATATTGAAATAATATTTGTCACATGCATAGACACAGACTGAGTATAAGTTTGGGCACGTTGGAGATCGTCCGTTCTGGGATGGTGAGATTGTTTAGATTGAAATTTGGGCAGTGGAGACCCGTCTTCGACAATTGTTTTATATTATGATTAGTGCGTTGAGTATCGTCCGCACAGACACGTGGAGAATCGTCCGTGTCATATATGGACCTCGCGAGTCCCCCAGGGTCATGAACTCTCGATGTATTCCGAGAAGTATATGTATATACGGTTGAGTGAGTACTGGGTATTCTGCGACATACCATTACATTGTATCATATTGCATTGTCATTTCAATCACATCATTCATTCTTGATGATTATATGTTTCGTTTGGTTGTTTGGAACGGAACTTGAGGTTGATTTTCTTTTATTGTGAATCTTAATAGTAAGTTAATGATAGATAGATCTCCTTGTCATAATCTAAGAATTTTTTATATTTCCTTATATAACCCCGTCACTCTATACTTCTTCATGTCGGTCAAGTGAGACTAACTGGGTACCCGTGGTTTTGACTCATACTACTCTTGTTGCCTCTTTGTGTGCAGATTCGATTCCGAGTAGAAGCCATTCGTGGAGCAATTTGAAGTCCGAGCTTGGAGTTGTTGTGAGCTGCTGGCTTTTCCGGCCCACACCTCGCCTCCTATCTTTTAGTTATTCTGTATTAGTATTCAACGGGATATCCCGGTAATGACCGTCAGACAATTTTAGTAGCTAAAGACTATTTAGCCATTCTTTTAAATCTTTAGTAGAAAATTTTTAACTATTGATAACTATGATATTAATGGTTAACAACTATTTTTTTTAAGTGATAAGGTTTAATTGGAATAATTAAGTGGGGAGGCCCATAATTTATAAGTAATTCCTTTACCATTTGGGCCAGATTATTAAATAAAGTTAATGAAATTTACTACTAGTATACCTAATTATTTTATATTTAGAAAAGAGAGAAGCACATACACATACCTGGGCAAACGAACGGAAGAGGGAGACTTCGAATTCATAGATCGGGTAATGAATAATTAATCTTGACTCTCCTTAAATTATATTATATGTAATTAGGCATATTAAATTGATTGGAAAAGGATTGAAAATTTAGTGGTATGTTGCTAACGTTTAATAGTTTTGGGAGGGGGACAAAGCCTGCTTGCAATCATTGGCTAATCATTGCCAAATGATTGAAGTAATTGGCTTACAAAAAAATTTAATTGTGGGATCAAATATATAGGACTTGGTTATATGAGATAAGTTCTGTACATTTTGTTCAACCTCGAAATTATAACGCTATCGGGTCAAAATTCGTCTTATTTTATTTATTATTTAAAATTAATGTCTTTACATATTGGAGGACTCTTCGCTGTATATTGTCTTCTGTGCAATATTGTTAACATTTTGTTATTTGGAAATTTAAGATTACTCTAGCTGACGATTTACAAAGATGAATCTTGACCTATAATTGTAGAAGATTAGTAGCTTCATTTGAGATGTGAATAAGTTGTTTGTCTATGATAAACATAATATGTAATGATTCCTACGAACTCGTGTTGCTTACAATATTTGCAAAATTGGTAGAATTGAAAACGTTCTAAAGCGTTGCGAAAAAGGAAGGAAAAGTCGTGAGATTTCGTGGGCACATGCGCTGCATTCGATGTATGTTGAAGACTTTTAGACTTCGTTGAGGGATTTTTTTCAATGAAGATTAAATGGAATAGACAATGGGTACGGGCGAAAGAAATGGGTCTTGTACCAATGTGTGACGTGCATTGGGTAACGAGTACCAATGTTATAAAAGGAAAAAAAAAATCTATTACTATACTTGGTATATTGTACAATTTGAGATGTCCAAGCATGGGCAATAGCGTGAAGTTATTTGTAACTTAATTTCTGTGTGTGGGTGGAACCCGTATAGTTGTGATGATTGAAGTGATTATAATGCATAGCGACATTAATTTATTGAGATGTTGTATCATCACTTTTGAATTGATATCATAATGTCACATGCATTACATGATATTGAGTATAAGTTGGGGCAACGTGGAGATCTCCGGCTGGGGATGTAGATGATAAGATTGTAATTTGGGGCACGTGGAGACCGTCCCGTGCGAAAATTGTTGATATATGATAGTGCGTTGAGATCGTCCGCGACAGACACTTGAGACCGTCCGTTCGGTATATGGACCTCGCGATCACCTGGTCATGACTCGATGTATTTCCGATGAGTATCATTAATACCGTTGAAGAGAGTACTGGTATTCTGAGGTAGAGTCCATTTTCCATGTCTCAATCTGCATGCATCTCATTACATGCTTCATATTGATGAGTCTGGTGTTTCTTGGTAACTGGTGTGAAAAAGTTTCCTTGATGTTTGATTACCTCTTTGGTATGAAACTTGACCTGTAATGTACTCTCGCCCTCTATCCTTTAAAAACATGTTTACTCTTTTTTGTATATAACCTCCCGTCCTCACTTTTCTTCGTTTTCGGTCACTGAGAGATACTGGGTACACGTGGTTTTCGTACTCAGCACACTTGCTGCACTTTTGTGGTGCAATTGCTTTCAATTGGGCACGTTCTTCGAAGATTTGGATATGTGTTTGAATTATCTTGGAGTTGTGTTGCTGCTGGAGAATATTCTGCAGCCCACACCTTCAATCTACTCTATGTTATTAGGTTATTTTGTTATTCTGATAGATAATTCTTATGTTTAGAAAGATTTTTTTTTATATTAGTTTGGAATTGTATTCCAATATTGTGAAGCTCTTGTACTTTACACTAATCTTGGGGTAGTTTTTATTTATATTCCAATTAGTTGAATAACTTAGTATGTTAGATAGTATTTGATCTTACTTTCACACGTTAAGTTGAATTGGTGATCTTGTTGGTTTGCCCTTACCTATCGTTTGGGAACATAGTGTCCATCACGACTCGTGATTTTGTGTGGTCGTGACAATTTGGTATCAAGCCCTAGGTTCATCGTTCCCGCACGAGTACAAGAGCTATTCTAGTAAGTCTTGCGACCGTTGCGGAGACGTCCGTCTACTTAATCTTCGAAGGCATTGGTCTTTAGGAAAATTTATTCATTTCATTCTTTATCGTGCGTGTGTGGTTGGTTTCAGGAAAAATTTCTTGGTTCATTCTCCTCATCAAGTGAGGAGACTTTTTTTCAAAGTTTTTGACCCTGTGAAAAGGCTGACATGTTGGTTGAGAATATAGTCACATGGTTTAGGGAAAATTCTTGAGAATGTATTTTTCATTTCAAAGAAGAAATTAACGAGGTTGGCGATAGTAGCCAATGGGTTTGTTTCGAGGTATATTGAGGACAGGAAGACTAATATTTCATTTAAATTTATTAGGACAATTTTGTGAATAGTGCTTACGATTAGTGAATAACTTAGTAGTGAAAATTATATTGTTCTTTCTTAAAGAGAAGTGTAGGTTTGGATGATTCATTTGATCAAATAGAAGTTTTAGGAATATGGTAAGGCTAGAGGAGAGATGTTGAGAGGATAGAGATTAAAATGTGATCACTTCATGACTTTTGAGATGGAAGATTTGTATGAATTTTTTTTTTATCCTTTAGAGTGAAGGTATACTGAAGATAAATTGAATAGTTTCAAGTTGAATGACATATGACCATGTTGTTGTTTTAGATTATGGGAATCACAAGGTTGGTAGCTAATACAGTCAAAGATCTTCAGTAACGAATTTTGGAATGAATAGTTGTATGAAGTTGCATGAGGACACCTATGATTGAGATGGTAGCATAGTAGTTATGCGTTGCTAAATAGATCATAACAATATAGCCAGTGACTGAAAAAATTACCTTCATAAATAAACTAATATATTGGGATAATCAGGTGGTTTCAAATTATCGTTCGATATGCTCTCGATTGACCATAATTTAATTTCGAAAAGTGGATCTAACTTTAATTTACGTAGTATGTACCTTATTTTGGTCTAGATATGCTTTTGTGACCTTTCTCTTTATGTCCTATACATATCCTACACCTGTAGATGGTTCCTTAGGTGGTAGATCGAATTAGAGAACATCGATCCTATATTGACTTAATAGTATATTACACGTGGAAAACCATAGTTCTTTTATATAAGGAAGATTTCAACATCATGTTGGATATGAGATTGAAGGTTCCATTGTCATGAAATTTTGACTATAAGTTGGTAAGAACATCAACTTTCAATACTGTCCTAATATTAAAAATTAAGTGGCAGAATAGTATCATTACCCATTAAGAAGGCATCCTGGTCTCTAGAAGGTTTCAAATGTTAGGGAACAGGGTTGCTTCACCTATCGGTCTAAGTTGTGATACTAATTGATGAATCTGGTCTCTTTTAGAAGCTCATTCAATGGTGTCAAAGAGTTTTTTTTAAGGGGCATTCCAGAATGTGAGTTTTGATATAAAATTAGTATTGACTTATATTAAACACTTGGCCCTATTTTCTTTATTTTTATTGGAATACTTGTGAATAAATTTTGAAATAACGATACACAAGACTTGTTGAGTAAGAAATTTTGTTTGGATCAAGTACATTTTTTTTTTTGGGTGTTTTTCTATCATATTAGATTCCTTTGTTATTATTTTCACATCTAGGATTATATTGGTTAAACCTCCATAGTAGGAAGGATCACGAGCATTATTTGAGGATGGTCTCTAGACTATAAATAACATTAAGCTTTGTTCATATTTTTTAACTCAGTGTTGGGGTTCGATTAGTTTTGATGGCATGGTTTGAAATGTTGTAGTGCCCAATAAGTATTAAGAGGGATCCAAAGAATCAGCAGTTTTAAACTGGGAACTGGCCTATTTTGGCTATGTATTTGGATTTTCTTATGCCTATTGGTAGTATCGATGGTGCTCGCATTTATTAACACAATGCAGTAACTAGATTAACCGAGAAATAACAGCTTTTCAATGGTTGATGTGTGTGAGGGGTGATTTTCTAGCTTTAATGTTGGCTAATTGCCCATGTTTCAACCAAGGGGCTCAGGGTCTAATCCTACTTGAAAAATGATTGGATTTATTCTCTTTTTTTGTGTTTCCAATTCTAATTAGGAAAAGGATTTGGAATTGTACAGCCTATTTCCAGTTGGTTTACTGTAAGAAAAAAAACACACAGACTCAATAAATAAGGATTGTCTTGAGGGAATAACTCAATTACTCAGTATTTTTCTTTTGAAAGACTTTAGGACTAATAGAGTTTTTTTTTTGAAGAGCTTTAACAAGGAAGAGAGAAGAGAGAAGAAAACGGTGTGTTTTGCGCATTTTTTTTTTTCTTTCGACCATCAAATATCAGATCATTTTTCTATTAATTAACCGTTGGATCGAGCTGAAATTTGATTGAGTTTCCTGACTGGTTGGTGGTGATTGAACGGTGGAGATGCGAATTCAGAGTTTTGTAAATACTTTTTTAGGCCCGAACAACAACTGTGTTTGGATGGTCTTTTTTTATATTTATTTTTTTGGTTTGTATTATGTAGAAGGTAAGTCATGCTTATGCTTCGAGATAGTTGAAATTTCATGACAAGAACTGTCTAGTTATATCTAAACTTGGTGTGGTGGGCTTGCATTAAAATGTAGAGGCATATATTCTATTTGTGTTCTTTTTGAGGTTGTTTTACTTAAAAATTCCTAAGAGGAATTTAAGTTAATACAATGGATAACGGAAGTTTCTCTAGGACTATGGAATGAGTAATGTTTTATCGTTTGGACAACGCAAAGTGCTTAGTAATACTTGGGTGAAATTACAGTGAGTATGGGTATCACCTTGTTTACATGAGGTGAGATAGTGCTCATGGAGAAGATCTGTTCGATAGTTTGTTGATGGGAGAGTTTGTGTACGCTTACGTAGGTTTCCAAAAATTTCAAGGAAGAAATTCTTGGTGATGAGTGAGTTTTAAGGATAAAGGAATTTATTTATGTTCTTCCAATATGTTAGCTGATTAGATTAATCATGAAATAGGTCGATAGTTTAGATTTTTATTCATCCAAAGGCGAGGCAATTGGGGTATATTTTAACTTGTTGCAATATAATTGATAGTATCGTATGAAGGGATTGGATTTGTATCTCGTGTTTGAATTTTATAAAGTACATTCTAGCACCAAAAACAATGAAGTATGATAATGCTACTTATACTAGAGTTGGAGTGGACGCCCATATGCTACTGATTTTGTGGTAAGGTTGCCAAATCTTGGTGGTCAATTTGAATTATAATACATTTCAATGGATCGATTGACAAGTGTATCCTATTTTATATAATTTAAATTAGTTTTAGTTTGGGGATAAGTTAGAGCCATCTAACGTTCGAGAGATAGTTCACTTGTATGAGATGCCATTTATTTTATTATTTCTTTAAGGTACATAATTGACATGTCATGTCTAGAGTTCTATATAGAAGGAGTTGGATACTCAAGTTGATCTTAGTACAGTTTCCCACCTTTAGATTGACGCTGTATTTTAATGGACTATCCAGAATCTTAGGACACGTGTGATCAATTTTAATAGCAATTGGGATAAGTTTTTATTTTTAGTGGAGTTAATATACCACGATAGTTATCATTTGAGCATCAAAATAATATCCTTTGAGGCTTTGTATAAAAGGTGATCGAGTCCAGCGGTTGGTTGGTCTTATTATGTTAGTTTTTGTGGGTAAAATCGTCGAGGGAGTCCTTGGACAATGTCAACATTGATTTATGATAGTCTTCTCATGGCTAAATGATGACAAATGGTTAATGCTCATTGGAAATATCTGCAGTTGAGTTCATAATTGGCGATATTTTTTTAAATTTGACTCCTGAAGTGGTGGGAAGAGATTCGAAGAAAGGAAAAGTTAATCTCACGCATATATTAGTCTTTTCGCGGTGTTAAGTTGTTGACTAGTTGAACTTATGATTGGATTTTTACACTTTAGCATTCCACCCTCTATTCCTAATTGACGTTAAGAAGTATCATAAGATTTAAAATTGTGTGATTCATGAGATTCCTGTGTTAGCGTAATAATAATAATGGCTTTTGTGGGAGCGGATAAGCCCCTTGGAAGAGCAAGTTTGAAGTTGAGGTTGAAGAAGTTCTATTTTAGTAAAGGATCAAAGGCGGGGTTGAAAATGCTACTTGGTGGAGAGCGATGGAACAGTGTAGATCAAATATCCACATTAGTTTTTGTGAGCGATCAGTTACTTGATTTCTTCTTATCGTTCGAGGACGCCGTTTAATTAGTGGTAGATGAATGTAATACACCGGATCGGACCATTGTTAGTAACTAAGACGTATTTAGACCATTCTGTGTAAATTCTTAATAATAGAAAATTTTTAATCTAGATTATGAGTACTCTGATATTACTTTATGTCACAATGCTCTTGTTTTTAATTTCTCGCGCTGTCCTTCCTGCCTCCTTCCCGTTGGTGGCCGGGGGCCCACGTCCCTCTTCTCCGTCCCTCAGTCCTTTCCCACCTTTAGGGCCCGCGTTCTCCCTCCCCTTCTACGGTCACTGTCCCGTATACTACGCGCTGCCTCTTGCTCCTCTTCCTCTTGCTTTCCTTCATTGTTCTTCCCCGCTCTATCGCACGCCCCTTCCCGCACCTCCGCCGTTCGTGTATAGTATCCGGCCCGCTACCTCCCTACGTTCTTGACTGCGTTTTCCTCACTACCGATAAGATCGGGTAATGAATACATTAATCTTGATGTCTCCTTAAATTATCATTATATGTACTTAGGACATAGTACGCTTGACTTGGCCCCGGACTTGCCCCTTTCGTGGTCTTTGCTCCCTTTTCCTCGTTTTGTGCTCGGTTCCCCCGCCCCTTCTTTTCACCTCCTTCTCGCTGTCCTTCCTTGCCAAATGTATTGAAGTTATTGGCTTACAACAAAATTTAATTGTGGGTCAAATTATATAGGAATTGGTATATGGAGATGAAGTTTCTGTAAATTTGTGGGGATTCATACCCTGAAATATACGCTATCGGTCAAATGGATATTTTAGTTTTACTTATTATTATTTTCAACATTCCGAATGTTCTTTAACTCACTTGAATTGAATATTAATGCTCTTTGATCTTACTTTTTGGACTCTTTTTGCACATTTTGTGTTATTTGTATAATTAAGTATTTCACTGCTAGGCTTGAGATTTAGGCAAAGATTGTATATCTTGACATATAAATTGTCTGGACAGATTAGGAGCTTTCATTGCGCTCGTGCCTCACTGTTTCTTGGTAATCTCTGCCTCACACACTCCTTCTCCAGTACCTGCGTGCCCCGACCTCGATGTGCTTCCCCCCTGGCACACTTGGTTCGCTTTGCCCCTGTTTCAAGCTGTTGCGAAAAGGGAAGGAAAATCTTGAGGATTTCGTGGCCATGTCCTGCGTTCGAGGTATGTTAAAGACTTTTAGACTTCGTTGGGGATGTTTCTAATTTAAGATTAAATGGAATATACAATGGGTATGGGCGAAAGATGGGGGTCTTGTTACCAATGGTGGTGAACGGGGCATTTGTAGCGAGTACCACTGTTAAAACTGAAAAAACAATCTATTACTATAATATTTGTTATATTGGAATTTGAAAATGTCAAAAGCATATTTTCATTAGCTGAAGTATTTAGTAAACTAATGTTTCTTTATTGGTGTGGTTGAACCCGTATATGTTGTGATGAATTAGAATGATTATATTTCCATAAGCGACATTTAATTTAGTGGATATGTTTTACATCAAACATTTTGCTTGATCTCCTATTAGATGCATATGCCCTGCCCTGCGCATTGCGTCTCCTGTTTGGGCACGTGGCGCTCGTCCGTAGCCACTGTGGCTGTTTGCGCTCCTCCTTGCTCCTTGGGCACGCGGAACCGTCCGTGCGAAAATTATTGATATTATGGATAGTGCGTTGAATCGTCCGCTACAAACACTTGGATACCGTCCGTGGGGTCGGTAATATGGACCTTTCGGCTAGTGCCCCAGGGCATAGCATGAACTCTCGGATGTATTTCCTGGCGTTCGTATATTCATGTATAGAATGACATGTTGTGACGCTTTCTGGTTTTATTGCTTTGAGTTTTATATCATTTCCTGGTCTCATACTTGCATTGCAT